>CM076574.1:281230406-281328456 GCA_034641835.2 Pinus albicaulis | reverse complement strand
TGACCTTTTTTCTGCCAAGTATTATTACCTTGATTATTATTATTATGATTCCTAGGTTGGGAATTTTGCGTTTGAGCCCTTTCCATTTGGACCAACCTAGACTGTAAAGTGCTTATTTCCTTAGCATGGTCAGAGATTAATTTCGCTTGGTTAAGTTCCATGCTTTCAAGTTTTTGCATTAACTTTTTCATAGGGTCGTCATCATCTTCTAGAGGTTCTTTACCTTTAGGCCCTTTTAATTTAGTCGAAGCCCTATCAAAACCAGGAATTTCAGACTTCCCTGATGCCCTTTTATCCTTTTCAAGTTCTTTAGCTAAAGATTGGCAAGCCTTATAATTGGTAGTTTTAGCACGCCTTAACTCATATGAAGTATCAGAATTAAAAGCATCAATGTAAAAATTCAGAAGAGATCCATCAGAAGGCTTATGAGTTTGAGATATTTCTCTAAGGATACCATTAAATCTCCTGTTAAATTCTTCAATCGTTTCATTTTCTTTCCTTTTTATGGTACTGACTCTTTCACCAAATGCCTATCTTCCCTTTTATCACCATACTTGTCCTTAAAAGCAGCTACAATTGATTCAAAGGTATCGAATGAATTATCAGGTTTTTCAGTAAACCATTCTATAACATCTTGGTCAAAAGTAAGAACAAAGAGCCTCATCTTTACATCATCGAATTGTTATTTGCAACCGCAAATCTATTCCACTAATTAGCAAAATCAAACAAAGATTTGACACTAACTACATTATTTCCTTGAAAAGAAGGTAATTTATCCATTCCAGTTTGAGGGAAAGCATGGGGATAACCCTGAATATTAGCAAAATTACACGAGGCAAATAATTCCATGATATCGTGTTGAGGCGGATCAAAAAAAGAGAATGGATATCAGAGAGAGCTTCCTGGCCGAGATTAACAAGAAGTGTACGAAAAGAGAGCTTGTGTAATCAGACTCTGAGAACCCTTTCAGGATCTGGAGTAGGATTAATCAAGCTACTTGGATGTCTTCTAGTATAAATTCTTGTGGAAGATGAAGCCAATGGAATCGCCACTAGGACAGGAAGCTAACCCAAATACCTGAGATGAAAGATGAATAAAGAGATGAAAGTTGTAAAGCCAAAGTCCAATAAATCTAGATAACCAAATACTTGTTAAGACTTACGAGATTTTACAAATCCAATTAGATTTAGAAGGTTAAAACCAGTGCCTTATGGAGTCAAAATATCCCGTTATAAAATTAAAGGAAAGTATCTTATATGTAACTGCTGCTATGAAAAATAGATTCACCACAATGATATTCGATAAAACACACGACTATGTATTAAAATACTTTGAATCCACAACAATGTTATCATGAGATGACCATCAAATTGAAATGCCATATCTTTGCAATATTTCCGAATTTATAATGTTCTAAATAATCCCAATCCAGAAATTAAAAATTTCCTATAGTCAAACTTTAGATAAAAATTTAAAAGCTCACTTTGACTATGAAATAAAATTTGTGAGAATTTTCTAAAGTTGAAAATTTAGAAATTTTTGGACCTTTTTTAATTTTTTATTTATTTAAAAATTAAAACTATAGCTAAATTAAAAAAACTAAAATATAAAAAAATATATATAAAAAATTTAAACTAAACTAAAACAAAAATAATTAAAATCTAAAAAATTAAAAATTAAAAAATCTAAAAAAAAGAAAATTAAACTAAAGCTAAACAAAACTAAACTAAAGTCTAAAAAAGTAAATTTTTATTTTTATTTTTTGATTTTTCTAAATCTTAAAACTAAATTAAAAAAATGAAATTCTAAAACAAATTAAAACTAAACTAAAATAATTTTAAATTAAAAAAAAAATCTAAAAGCTACAACCTAAACTAAGACTAAAAGCTAAAAGTTTTAAACAAAAAAAATCGAATTAAACTTGGAACTAACGCTAAAGCCCTCCCCTTTTTTTTTAATTTTCTAAATCTAAAATAAAAAAAAAATAAAAATAAAACCAAACCCAAAAAAAAGAAACGCGAATTACATAAACGTGACTTTGGTTTTATTTTTTTATGTGTGCATTTGTTTTTTTGTTTGCGTGCATGTTGACGATAAAGGGGGAGCTGGCGTGATGAAGCAAGAAGGCTGCGGAGATGGCAGAAGAAGCCGCAATGAAGAGGGTTGAAGTCGACGGCAAGGGATATCAGTAGAGAGGGGGGGCACGTAAGGACGGCAAGGAATGAAGCTGCGGACGGTTCTGAGGATTTGTGAAGGCTACAGAAGCAGTGATCGAATTTGACGGCAGAGAGGAGAAGGAAAGGAAAATGCAACAAAGAAAAGGTAGCAAGGATGTGGATGAAGGGAGGACGCTGTATAAGGAATGAATGCAGCGTGAAGATGGAGAAAGGGCAACAACGAAATCGATGAAGGAAATGGATGTAGAGTGGAAAGATTATCTCAGGAAAAACCCAGTACACTCAAAATTCCTCCAGGAATTAAAATTTTTCCAACATAACTCAGCAATACACTCAAAATTCCTCCAACAATTAAATTTTTTCCAACATAACTCAGATTTTTAGAATATTGATTTAGATGCACCTGAGATTTTCTCTTTTGTAACAAAATAACACTCAGACCTGCTAGTAGAAACGATCCCGAGGCCAGATCTTATCCTCTGGGGGTTAGATCTGGCTCAGATCTAAATTTTTTTCTGAGAAACCCCCTGCAACCCTGTAAAAAACCAGAATAGATCCAAAATTATGCACAAAAAATAAATAAACCCTTACACCCTAGAGAATATTTGCAAATTTACAGTGCTAATTTACAGATTAGAGGCCCTAATGGCCAGATTTAAACCCATTTCAGCACAATTTAGAAGATAGAAAATTTTAAGAGAGGCACAAGCTCTAGAAGACCCTGCAATTTTTTTTTTCGTAAGATAGCTTTGGGAATTAGGAAACCATGAGCTTTTTCAGATTTACGAAATTTGAGAGTTCACTAGTCTAACTGAAAACTTCCCCAAATGCTCAAAACTTAAAAAAAAATTTCCCTGCACACTTAGATCTGAACTTTAGATTGATAGAGATTTAAGAAAATAAACATGAGACCTTTCAGAAAAATAGATAACTAGTCTTTCCGTCAAATAAAAAATGTCATTTTAGATACCTAGAAAACTGCACAAGATACTTGTATGCAGATTAATCCATAAAGACCATCAACCATAAAAATGCCAAATAAAGTAGCAGAGTTTAGAGACAAATCACCACATAGATCTGGAAAAGGAACACCAAAGTTTGTAACCCCAAAGTCTTTATACTTTATTCATAAAAAAAAATCACAAGAGCTTCCAAGAACAAGTGCATGATTCAAAGATAGGATGCAAATGTCATACCAAGACCTCTAATTTATAAGACAAAATCTCCAACGGCTAGTTCGGTTGATCCATGTCAAAATAATCTCGACCGTCGAAAAGATTTGATCATCTTTTAATCTGGACCGTTGAAATTATAAATTTGAGGAAAAACGAATTTATCATTTAATTCCATTTTAATTAACTCAAAAATACTATTTTTGAGTTAATTACCTCAAAATTTTGACTTTAACTTAACCACCTAGGCCAAAGGGTCCAAAATTTCTTGAAATTCTCAATATTCCTTTGGCTTGAGACCTTTAAAATTCATTTTTTAAGGACCAATGAATTTTGCCTTTGAAGAATTTTATACTCACCTAGGACCTAAAATTAATTAAATTTCTGGCTTAGGATTTTTTAATTAATTTGGCCAGAAAATTTAATTAATTGACTGAGAGGGGATTTAATTATTTTTTCCAACCCTCTTTACATAAGATAAATACATTTAGACACATGAAGGGGGAATACCCATTCGTATAGACCCTCAAATAGGTACCCAATTTTGTGACTCAAAACATGATCTAGTAGACCAAGCAACTTGTAATAAAATAATATAGCCAATTAGCTAAGATTATTCCCAAACTACTTTTACAAAGACTCAATAGAAAACACTAGGACTCACTTAGCATCTTGATGACAAAATCCACCCTAGCTTTGGGGTGAAGCTGGAGGGGAAAACTCTGCCGATCACTTGTGTCGAAAAACACAAGTAAATCAGTGAGACAAAAAACCTCCTAGGATAGAAATCATCACCAACATACTAGGCTTACCTAGGTTGTTACATACATGATGGTCTTACTTAGATCATTTACATCATAAATATGCAGAATGGATTTACATCATTTATAAAAATGTCAGCTGTCGATGAAATCTAAATGGCGTGAACCTCGAACATGATGAGTCCCATTTGAAAAAATAGGGGTGTACTACTATGGGGTCGTTGACAAAGTGTGGTCAACAATACTGATTAATTAACCACTTTTCCTAAGTTTAGACTTAGGAAATATTTAAAAATAGACTAATAATCTAATTGAGACACTTCTAGGTGGAATTTTGAAAAACGATTTGTGGGTTATGGAGAACTCCTGTGTTTTAGCCTCTTCACAAAGTCTCAAGACTAGAACACCATCCGGTGCTACAAAAACTAACACGACATATCATAATATACTGAACAATGTATAGGACTGCTGGTTGGTCGGCTGTCCAAGATAGGCGAAAAAAATTCTCCTATGGGGTTACCCACTTTTGGTGGGTAATAGGATCCATAAGGAAATAGTGCCCTATCTACACCCATGACCCTTTGAGACGTAGAATTGTACTATGAGGAGTTTGGCACCTTGGTAATTGCCAGTGTTATTAAATTCTAATAGTAGGAGGATGGAAAATGTAAGATAAAAGAGAATGCCAACTTTTAGAAAAGGTACAATAAAAGAGAATGTCAACTTGTACTTAAATTTTTAACCTTACCATTAGTTGTTTTAGGATTTCTGATAGTGGTTCCAACCCCATATGGAAATTGTAAAATTTCATATCCCATTTAGAATTCAGCAGACTTAATAGTTTTCAGGATTGGCATTAGTCAAGACCACCAAGCTATGGTTTTTTGCAACATTTAATCATTCATGAGAGTTAATATGGACATGGGTTTCCTTATAAAATGTTGTTTATGTGTATTACTTTTATTTTCTTGCAAGATAATGTGTTATTAAAAAAAAAAAACTATATGTTTATATATTTGTACTTTTTATATACGGCACTTCCTCCACATACCCATTTTGGGGGTTTATGTTTCTAGGTGTTTCCTTTTGGAAACTTGTACACATTTCCATGTTTTGTGCAACTTAGCCCTTTACTGACATATTATTTGAAAGTGATTGTTCTGAATAGTGACTGTTAGCGAGAGTGAAGCTGAAAAACATCGTGAAAAGTAAACATATTTGATTGAATAAGAAAAAAGGGTCTGAATATGATAACAGAAGTCCAAAAACCGAAGAAATGGTGGCACAAAACCAAAAAGCGAAGGGCAATAAAAAAGCAGCGGCATGTGTGTTGTAAGAACAAGGGTGAAAAAAAAGAGAATTCCAAGATGCTAGAGACATGTGGCAACAGAACTAAATGTTGCAGTTAGTGGTTAGAAATACTCGTGAATGAAGGCTTACTCTAGTGCAAGGATGAAACAGCAAGAACCACCTTTGTTAAGATGAATGTAGAGAAAAACATTGAAAAGCTGCTTAATAACAACAAATGAAATAACACAGGAATTAGTTGCATCATGATTCACAATAAGTGAAATAAAGCTAAAGAAATGGAAAATATAGTATTCATCCATCCATAGGAAGGCAATAAATAACAGCATCATAGCAACGTTATCATAGTAAAGGCATGGGGTACACTTATATGGCTCTGTGGAAACCCTAGCAGAGCCGAATGGAAGACTGACAATACAATTGATCTTTACCCTAATCAAAATAGTAGGGTTTACAACTTTACAACTTATGAATCCTTATTCTCTATCGTAAAGTTGATAAAATACTTTATTTTGTGGTTGAATATTACATTACTTGATTATCTGTGTAATTACATTTAACTAATCAAGCTGTGTCAAACAGTTTTTGTGGCTAGTTATGCTGGTTTTATGTGGCTTCTTTTTGTTGTTAGTCTTGTGGTTGTCATCTTATTTTATTTATTTTATTAAATCAGAAAATTTACCTTAATATCTAAAAGAATATGGCCGTTGATCTGCATTTCAGTTTCATGATTGTTTGTTGCTCATAAACACGTTATTTGGATTTTCATTAATTGTGGATATTGTCTCTGCAATTGTCTTTGTTTATATGTGCAAGACTACCTTTGTCAACTAGGGTAGTTGTGCTTACTAACACAAGCCTATTTGGCTTTCTTGGGACTTGGCTCTTTTAAAGCCTAGATCTGTTGCATCTTTTGCATCAGCTTTCAGGATTATTTAGTTAATGTTTTTCTGAGAGAAAAGGTATTGCTTCATTTGTGCAAGTTTTCAAGTTTGTGTATACATTCTTTCTGTAATGAAAATGGGTTGTTCATTGGTTGTCTTGGCTTTGGTTTTTTGAATTTTGTAACTATGGTCGGTCTCCATAATGTATATTTTTGGTGCTTGATATATTTATATTCATTATTGCAAAGTACGTTCTTCATGCTAGAGTCAAAAGAAAATTACATTTTTGAGTTATGTCCTATTGGACTTTTAAAAGAAGAAAATTTGAATTTTTGGCTCCAAGTTGTCAAGTTGGCCTCCCTCCAAGTCAAGTTGGCACAGGCAGAGGCGCACCTATTCGACCCAGAGAGTCACTTTATAAAGGCAGTTCAATCTCCTCCTCAAGGCAGCAATTCACATCTCTCTAAAGTAAGTTTCTTCTAGGCAAGCAAGCGAAAAAAAAGGACAGGGAGGACGAAAAGAAGGATCAAATACATCTCTTTCTCTCTCTTAAGATCACACATGTGGAAGGACTCTCTCTCTCTCTCCTGGTTTGCATATTCTCTGGGCAGTTTTTATTGCAGGGACTGAAATTATGGGTTTCTGGGCAGAACAAGGAGGCCGAAATTCGGCCTAGGGCAGATCAGAAGGCAGTGTTGCTGGATCAGATTGGAAGGTTTGACTTGGAGGGTTTGACCATAGATCTGTCGAAGGTCAGTTTGACCTAGTTGATGACTAGAAGGTCTAGGTGTATCTCTTGTTGAACAGAAGAATTTCTCTATTGAAAAAAGTCGCTGGGTTTTCCCCTTAGTGAGTTTTCCAGGGCAAATCTTGTGCTCTCTTTGTGCATTGTGATCTTTACTGTTCTACTAATTTTTGTATGGTTGAAATTCTGAAGTATAATTGCTTAATGATATACTGGAAAAATTAAAGATGATCAACATCATTAGAAGTAATTATCAGTTTTTCAGAAATGTTGTGCTTGTATCTATTCCGTTATGCAAAATCAACATATCTATTGGCAAAAGATCGGAATTGTTGACAACTTTAGTGTTCTTTCTTTGCATTTTCATGTTGATGATGTCTTTTGTGTTAATCGTTTACTATTTTACTGGAAGTTTAACATTCAACAGACCTTAAGTGCTGTCATCCTTTGGTGGTGCTTTTGGCAGGTTAACTTCTCTTACCAGGAAGCAGGAGAGAGCAAGCAGGCACTAGTGAAATTGAGAGTTTGTGAATCGTATGTATATTTATATTTTGTTTTATGGTCACCATCTAAGAGTAGGTCTGATAACATCAATGCAATATATTTAATAGTTAGATGTAAATTTCGCTTATTTAACAGGATTATTTATGGAATGGCATTAGCCTTTATTCTACATTTAGGCTAGATTATTTTATATCTCGTATTGAACAACTGATGACAATTCGAAGATCTAAAGAAGCCATGAATATGCACATAAAATTGGAACCTATCAATAATCTAGTTAGGCTATTAAATGTATATTTGAAGTTTTTGATGGAATAGATAATATTAAGGATAACTAATCCATTTAGTCCAGAGAAGATAGATGTGGGGATACAAAAGTGTGTATGGTTGTTATTACCTATCGAATTTTCACATAAGCTACAATGCCCTCTTAGCGAGCGCATACCTAAAGGTAACTCAAAAGGGCTATTACTGTCACCATAGTAGAACCCCCTCACTTTAGGTTGGCTCTCCTCCAGCACAAGGGGGTTACTCCTAGGATTAAGATGACTAAAGTTATTCAAGGTAGGCTCAATTTTAAATGGAGAATAAGCTTTAGTAGAACAGATTTCAATTGGTTTAATAAGTTTATATTTTATGATTCTTGGAGGATGACTAACACCGCTATGTGAAAATTTCTGAACACAGAAACCCTACTGATTTACTTCTCTTACTTGTTTTATTATATACAAGTTATTTAACTGAAATATTCAGAAAAACATCAAAGTAAAGACAATCTGCAGCCTACACATATAAAGATCATTTACTGAAACATAGCAAACATATGACAAAGGACACGCATGATTTTTCAGACAAATGTCCCCAAAAAAACCCAATGCGGGAAAATTGGTGCAACAACTCTTTGAGGGTTTTATTATTAAGCAGACTCTGAATACATCATGGGCACCAGTAGTGGTTTTCCCTACAGAGAAATTCACGGCAGTTGTACCTTATCACTCAAAGACAAAAAATATGGCTGATTCAAACCCTTCAGGAATTACTGAATACAAGCCCTTTCTGGCCCACTGGAACCCTCAGTGCAACTCTTCCAGCCTCTACATCAACCTCTCCTGCCTAGCGCAACCCCTGCGTAGCACAGGCTGCCCCTGCGTCTTCCAGAAGGCCTTTATGCTGCCTTGGCGTCACCCAGAAGGGTTTGATAATTCTGATAATTACTTTTGATGTAGATCTTCTTTTAACTTGTTCCAATATATCATTCAATAGTTATACTTCAGAAATTCAACAATAAAGAACAATAGAATAGTAGAGATCACAATGCACAAAAGAGTGACAAGATTTACCTTGGAAAAACCCACTATGGGGAAAAACCCAACAAGATTTTCTATAGAAATTCTTCTTGTTCAATGAGAGACACACCTAGGCCTATGGTCAAACCTTGTCTTCTCCTTCAAGTCAAGTCACCCATATTTGATCTTGCACTTTGCTCTTGATCCTGCACTTCCAAAATTTTGACCCCCTTGCAATACTAGTTGCCCCAAAATTTCGGCCCTACAATAGTTGCCCCAAAATTTCTACCGTGCAACAGTGGCCTCCTTAACCCAAGAAATTTCGGTCCCTGCAACAGTTAAACTAGAAACTGTGAATCATACAAAGAGACTCCTTCACACCTGCGAGTTGCTGGAGAGAGATAAGAGAGATCTTTGTTCTTCTTCGTCCTCCTTGTTCTTCGCTCACCTGCCTAGAGACTGTCTTGAGAGAGGAATGTGAATTGCCAAAATGAGGAGCACGAGCTGCTTTTATATAGTAGTCTATTGTCTGTCTAAGGGGAATGGACGCGTCTCTTGGCCAGGGCTGGCTTGACTTGGAGGGAAGCAGACTTGTCACGTTTGGAGCTAAACATTTCATTTTAAAAAATTCAAATTTACATCTTTTAAAAATCGCAATGGGATTTTGACTCAAATAAATTTTCCTTTGACTCAAGCATTTGTAAATATGCTTTACAATGATAAATATAATTACATCAAGTGACCATAAGTACATTATGAAGATCGACCATATTACAAATTCAACAGGATATTACCACATAGTTAATCTTGATGGTGAACTTTGGCCCTCACCAGTCAAAGCTAACCTCATCACCCCTTTCCTAGATACATGACATTACATATTATACATCGCAGTGTAGGATGCATGGCATTTTGATTTTGCATAGCTACTATCATCATGTCATGTTCTCATTCTAGAGTAAGTTGCATCTATATTAATCTTGCATCTTAGAATAGATTTATTCTTCTGTATGGATTTATTATTTGATGAAAAAACTGGGTGATACAAGTACACCCAATGCACATGCTTCCAATAGTTGTTTTGTGATGTGCAGGATGCAAGTCTGCGTTCTAGTATATCGCTGGAGTTCTCATGAACTCCCCGTTCGAGTACATGGATCATGTGCTCTATGGTGAGCTCATGTCCTAGTTGGAACCAAATGTTACCCACCAAAAGTGGGGACCCCTAGGAGATCTTTTCTCCTATTCATCTTCTTCTAGCTGACAACCAACATCCCCTGAGAGCCACCTCGTAGCTGATGTGATGTGTCGCTTTATCTCCACCATCTGCATCAGTTGTATGTTTCCTTGCCCATCTATCATGAGCTTATGTTAGAAGGTGGGCAATCCAACCCAAAGGGTATGTTTTTAATTGTGCAATTGAGTGCTTATGCTTGTTTTTCATTTGGGCATGGATTATTTGATGACTTGGAAGAAGGAAGGGCTTTGACCATGGTTTTGTTCCCTCACCTTAAATGGGGAGTTAATCTTCAATCCTAGTCCCATGGGATCTCTCCTATTTTCCCATGGCTTTAGGAAGGGCACTACTTCGGAAACCTCGATTTTGGTTGCATGGTCCCGTTTTCTCGTGCTGTATTTTTCACTCCCTTCCACACATTACAAGTCCTGTTTCACAATTTCCCTTCTCTGGGTCCACAAGGAACTAACATACCCCCTCCCATTGTCCACATGTCTAGGTTGGGCTTGGGAGGTTGATGCAGCTAAAAGAAATTTAAAAAGCATATCATGGCCATAAGCAAGAAACAAAAGAAAAATAAAAATCATAAAATGCAAAAGATGGAGACATTAAGTATAGCACATGGACAAAAGCCAAGCATGAGCTCTACCCCTAATCATTATGCCCATCACCCTGGTTCCTAGGGTCACTGATTGCCCCATCACATCATGCACGTCCCAACCCCTGGTGGGTGATGAACTGACCCACCTTTAAGGGGGTAATCACTACTATATATCATACACAACATGCTCTCATTTCCTAGAGCTTCGAGCAATAATACAAAGAAAAAATCAAGAAAAAGCAAAAGGAAAATAAAGAGCGGTGGAAAAACAAAGGCTGGGGTAACTCATGCATCCATGTTTGCTCCCTCCATACATATTCCAACTTAGAATCCGCTCAAGAAATGTATGGGGCTCTCTCCCTTCTGTGCTTTATATGGTTATGATGCTTTGAATTTTGCTGACATGATTTTTGGAGACAGCGGGGCCCCAAGGGCCAAAGATTGGATTCAAGAGAGGCAAGAGGTCCTTAGAGCTCGCAAGGATAACTGATAGAATTCCCAAAATCAATAGAAAATATACGCTGACAGACACAAGATTGAGTTGGGGACTTGGTTTTCCTATGGCTCCAACCATACATACAGTCCACTTTGAAGCAGAAGGGAGCTAAGAAGCTCAAGCCACACTTTTATGGGCCCTATAGGGTGACTAGGCAGGTTGAAGAGGTAGCATATGAGTTGGAACTCCCACTAGTGGGTAAGGTGTGCAAGCTGTTCCATGTTTCGTGCCCGAAAAAGGCCTTGGGATAACAAGTGATAGTTGCCATGGAATTAGCTCCCTTAGATGATGAGGGGCATTTGGTTTTGGTACCAAAGGCCATCTTGGAGGCAAGGGAGAGGAAACTCATAAACAAGAGTATCTGGGAGCTTCTTGTGAAATGGAAGGACCTACTTGAGGAGGATGCCACTTGGGAAGGAGAACATGTACTCCAACATCCATCACTGCAGTTGCTTGAGGACAAGCAACATCTGGATGGGGAGGACTGTGATGTTGCCACTTGGCAAGTTTTGCTAAGTAATACATTTTTTCACAATTTTGATATTTTGGCATGTATTGACTTAGGAGAAGTGGGTTAGGAGGACCCTACTTGACATTTTGATGAAAGTAGGTCCCAAACATAGGAGGAGAGGAAAAATTAAGAAGTGGAATGTGGGGGCCACTCCAATAGGGAATTCACACCCCTTAGGAGAATTCGCACTTGTGGGGAAAGAAGAGGGAAGGGAGGTCGACTTGTGGAGCCCATAAGGGGAGAGGAGGAGCAACACAGTTAAATAGAGGTGGAGGGCCTCATTTTGGAACTTTTTCCAAATTCACAATTGAGCTCTTGTTTGCTTGCGCTGCTTAACCAAGTTATGTCATGCTGTTTAGCATAAGAGATTTCTGGGTGGGACTCTCTCTTTCTTCGGTGGACTTCGAGTGCCACCCTAGGGAAGCTTATCACTACATTTCAGAGTTGTTGTAATATCCCAAATTTTGATTTTTCATTTAATAGGAGTTTATTGGGGAAGTGCTAAGCATAACACACTTTTGTAATCTGGCCATTAGAGACATTTTTGGTACATGGGACTTGGGAGAAATCGAAAACTCCAACCTTAGTGGAATGTGGGGGCCACCCCTCAAGAAATACTCATCCCTTGGAGGAATAATCAATTGTGTGGGGAGGAGGTCAAAATATTTGGCTAAGGGACCCACAAGGAAAGGTGAGGCAACAATTATAAATAGAGGGTTGAAGGCAGCATGGAGCACTTTTGATAATTTGACATTTACACATTGCTGCTCTAGCTGTTCAATGGAGTCACAAGTGCTGTTTAGCACCAGAGGTTTCCAAGGGGAAGTCTCACCCTCTTCTTTGGTGGACCACGAGTGCCACCCTAGGGAGGTATTGTCACGACTTTGTGGAGGCTTGGGGGACCAGTCTTAGGTAGTACGACTTGCCTCAGCTTTAGCGTGGACGCAGAAGAAGAGCTACACAAATATTTGGTGAAGTGGGGTGTTGGAATTAGAGGCTATAACATTGCTAGGAAATTCCTTGTCCAAATTGCAGGCGAAGGAAGAAAATTTACGGGAGCATAGAGTGCCTTTCTCAATAGGACAAATTCCTTGGGTTGCGCCTGTACAGATTTGTCCCAAGACTGTGCAATCCTTGGTGGAGCTGATTGCGGGGAGGCTTGAGAGACGGATTGTGGAGCCCAGGTTGATTGGATTCTGATCGAAGGGGGTTTGAGGAGAGTTTCCAGCCCTTGAACGAGCGGAAAACACAACATTCCTTACAGGTATATTTTCTGGTAGTGGAGGAGGGCCATGTATTTGGGGGTCAATTTTGGAACGTCAAAACTAGAACAAACCCTTTCTGGGTTTTTCTAGGTTTGTTGGGGAGAAGCCAAGATTAATTTGGCAGAATTTTCTTAGCATTCTAAAGGGCTCAAACATGTGTCTCTTTCCAACCAACAGTGGCCGATAATTGACACCATTTTGTGGGTTTTCCAGTGGGAAAGATTGTGACCAATTCCTCTTTGGGTCCTGTGTGAAAAATTAAGAGGAAGCTACAACAACAATTTCAAGCCAATCCGGGCATTCCAATAGGGGATTCAAAACAACAATAGTGGCACAATTTTTGGGTAGCACAGAGACAGAGTTTGGGTCAAAACCTCCACTCATTGGGGCATCTTTCTCACCTTGGGTTTGCTTCCACTTGCTTATGCAAGCCCAGGTGCACTTGTTCCCTGTTATTGCACTCCCATTTATTCCAGATTTTTAATAAAATGGCTCCGCTGTAGTGCTAAAATTTGTATTGGGTGTTTGGGTGCCTTGTGTGTTAAAATTTTGGTCATTTCCTAGTTCATGCTTCAGTTATTCACTGCATAATTCCATTAGGAATATTACGATTGTTCCAAAGAGATTTGCAGGTACATTCAACCATCATTTGGAGCAGATTGGGTGCAAATATGGAGCACACACTCCTTGGGAGAAATTGTTACAGGGCATGCTAGATTCCAAGCTTTTTAGGAAGTGATTGCCTTAGCATTTGCCAGAGATTTGAGGTGTTCTGCAGGGTTGTGGTGAAGGTAGTTTAGAGGAGGATTTTTGTTTCATTTTGGCAATGTGCAGAGGGTCACTGACTAGACCTGTGCAAGGGCAGAGATGAGGGAGTATGGGGTGAGATAATTGTCAGGATTTGGAGGTATTGCCGAAAGGATTTGCAAAAGTTCTTTTGGAGAGATTTCTAGAGTGGTTTTGGGCTAGAGAGTAGCACCCTTCTTTAGCAGTACGCACTAATTGGCAGAGAGAGTAATGCACATTTTTAGGGCTTTCCGGACTAGCCTGAGGTAGCCCAATTCCTTGTTGGGTTTTTGTGGGTTCGAGGTGTAGAGGCTATGATTAATTTTGTTGAATTTTTTGAGCAGTGTGGAGGTCCAAATCAACATTTCATCCCCAACAGTTGCAACAATTCTTCCTGGTTGGGCTAAGTTCTGGTTGCAGAGCCACCTTCAACACTTGGGTACCTTTATCTCCACCTAGGTTTTTGCCTTGCTTTTTGTAGCAAGCTCAAGTTCGTCTATTCTCATACATTTTGTACTCCATCTTATTTAGTTAATAAAATGGCTCAAATTGGTGCAATTTCTGGTATTACTTCTTGTTTTCTATGCATGAGTTGAAATTTTGTGTTGCATGCTTGAATTTTCCATTGTTATCACTGGCATTTCCTGTTAGGAATATTAAAGAGGACGAAGTCTGAAAGGGAGGATGTTTTCCCGAGCTAGAGTTTGTGGAAGATCTATCTTGGTAGATCTCTTGTTGTTGATCTCTTGCTAATGAATTTGCTGGTGAGAAGGAAGGTTTAACTTGGGATCTAGAGGTGGAAGTTTTTGAGGTTATGGGTCTTGGATATCTCATTTGATCTGATTCTATAAGAAAAGAATTTTTTGGGTTTTCCCCTTGGAGGGGTTTTGCCTTGGCTTGGAGCCTATATCTTGTGTCCACTGTTTTTCTATGATCTTCATGTTTGTATTTTGGTAATTGTTTGATGAAAGAAACAAAATAAAACAAATAAGAAGCCAATAATATTCACGAGGAATTATTGATGAAGTGAAAATCTAATGATAAGTTGAAAACCTTCAATTTCCAACATTTAATTATGCATTTGATTTACTCTTCTATCTGCAATTGCTTATTGTTGTTGAAAGATTGAATTATATTGGAAATTGATTGTTAATTGAAGAAGAATTGGAATAAGCGATTGTGTTAAGAATAAAACACTAGAAAATTAACATGAAGGTTGAGGAGAGACTATCTGTGTTGAGATTTTGGGGTAGCATCGGGTGTGCTCTAGCTCTGAAACTTTGTGGAGGGGCTAAGACACACGAGATCTCCAAAACCCGGAAAGCATTTGGAGAAATGTCATCTAGTGTTGAAGTTATTCTAATAATTAATTTTTTTAATGAGGACCCTAAGTCTAACTTAGGGAATTAGAAAAATTAAAGTGAGTTAATTAAACACATGTGATGAAATGTTCTAAGTGACGTGGATCAAACAATCTTTTAATCCGAGCCATCGATTAGAGATTAGATCACGACTGTTGGTTTTCCAATGAGAAAATTATGAAGGAAAGGCTTGGGCCAGTTGAAGAACACACACACAAAGGCAGAGCACTGAAGCTAAGTCGAATTTCTGGGTCCGGGTTTGCTGAGAAATTCGAAGTGAGTTTGCAGTGCAGTGAGGGGCAGAGATCGACAAGGGATGATTTGATCCAAGGCCGAGAATACAACAACAGAGAGGAAGTGAGTACCAGTTAGTGCAGAGCCAACCAGGAGGACGCAATTCAGCCAGCACCATGCAGAGTACTGCGGAGAAGCTGCGTAAGCCCAGCCAGGGTGACGCAGACCCAGCCAGCGCAGCACCACCTGGGGTGACGCAGGCCCAGCCAGGGCAGCGTAGAGGCAACACAACACCAGTCAGGGTGACGCAACGGGGACACTGGTCAGTGAGGGCTGACGCAGAGGCTAGAGAGGCAGCGCTGAGGGTTCCAGTGGGCCAGAAAGGGCTCGTGATCTGTAAATCCCGTTTGAGGGTGTGATACAGCCAAATTTTCCGTCTCTGAGTGAAAGGTACTAACTACTGTGTAATTTCTCTATAGGGCCAACCATTTCTGGTGCCTAGAATGTTGTATTCAGATTCTACGTAATAATAAATTATAAAACCCTCTAGAGCTGCTGCACCGATTTTCCCGCATTGGGATTTTCCGGGGACATTTGTCCGAAAAATCGTGTGTAATCTTGTCACGTGTGTATTGTTCAGTAAATGATCTATAGATGTGCAGGCTGCAGTTTGTGTCTTCTTTAGTGTTTTTTCTGAATACTTTAGTTAAATAACTTGTTAAATAAATTAAACAAGTAGGCAAAGTAGATCTAGACACTATAGTAGGGTTTCTATTTCAAAAATTTTGACATGGTATCAGAGCATTGTAGATCAAGCTGATCCACTAGCAGAGCAGCTGAAGCAGCAGAGTTTCAGAAGGATTGATTCAGTGGTTTTGGCGGAGGATTTCTGGGCTGGAAATCAGTTATCAGAGGGAGTGGCTACTATAGAGGGTTTCTATCGCCAAGAAACCTAGATCTAGTTTTCTGTTGAATGTTGCAGCAGGAAGAGGGAGAGGAGTACCTGTTCGACAAATTTGAGCAAAGATGGTTTCTCATGGATTGAGAGATCAGGATAGGTTGGACAGTGTGTCCAACTTTGTTATCTGGAGGGCTAGGATCTTGACAATCCTGGACGAGTACGACATCAAGAACCATGTTGAAAATGTCCTAGCTGTGCCTATCGATGCAGATCCCCTGAAGAAATTCAAAGAGAATTAGGTGCGGGCTAAGCGCTTGATCATGGATGGTGTCAAGGATCACGTGGTTCCACATATTCCCAAGAAGAACACGAAAATTGAAATGTGGACAACTTCGGACACAATGTATCAGGGAAGCTTCGTCTAGAGGAGGATGCTTCTGTAGAATCATATGCGGTTGTTCCAAATGCAGAAGGGTGAGGAAATCGATCCCTTCCTCTTTAGACTTCAGACTATCCAGGACCAACTGATTGCCATGGGTACAACTCCGGATGAAGGGCTCTTCGTGAGGACTGTCCTGAATGCAGTCATTGATGAATGGGAAACGTTTGTCCAAATCATTTTGGGTAGGGCAGCGTTACCATGTTGGGTGGACATGTGGGCAAATCCTTCATCAGGAGGAAATCATGAGATTTACCAAGAGGCAAAGCAACAACGATACAGTCAAAGTAAAGAAAGAGGAGGAGGAGGATGCAACCCTTGCATCAAAGGGACAGAGGCAACAAGGGAAGAAGAAGAGGGACCTATCCAAGGTCCAATGCTTTAATTGTGGTGAACTTGGACACTTTGCCAACAATTGTCCTAAGAAGAAGGACAAGGGATCTTCTTAATCCAAGGCAACAACAACAAAAGGGGATGATGGTAGTGACAATGACGTAGCCATGAGTGCTCATGAACCACGAAAGTGGGGCAATATTGATCTGTAGAGAAACTACAGATGGAAGGCATGATCCTTGTGGTACCTAAACTCTTGGATCACATACGAGCTACGAGAGCCTTAAGGCAGTAGCAGGACAAGTGGAGCAGTGGGTGCAAAAGATCAAAATGAAGCAGAGGGCAGAGCTGGGACGCTGTAGATGGGAGCAACGTAGTGCATAGGCAACAACAACGTAGGAGCAACAACGCAAAGGCTAATGGGACTTCAACAACGCAGAGGGGTAGTGCTTACGCAATGCAGGGCAGTAACAACGCAGTGGCTTCAGGGAGGCTGCGTAGCGCAACAACCAAGGGAGTTTCAATGATGAGTTGCAACCTAACTGACTTGTTTGTCAGTGATTGGGTGATGGTCCTTCAGTTGCTTACTTCTCAGCAACTGAGCTGTAGTGCAATAGTTAGCAGTGGCAGTGCTATGGGCAGCATGATACAGTGAATTGAGATGGAGCTGCAGTATGGATGTAGCAGTGTCAGTGACAGTGACATGGGCAACAATACAGAAAGTTGCAGCGCAGTGGATGGAGGGCAACAGGCCAAGCATCAATAACACAGAGATCGATGCATAGATCAGGCAATGCTTCAGTGTAGGTGTATTGCAAGAGCACACTCCTCGCTAAGAGGGAGTGTTGAGATTTTGGGGTAGCATCGGGTGTGCTCTAGCTTCGAAACTTTGTGGAGGGGCTAAGACACACAAGATCTCGAAAACCCGGAAAGCGTTAGGAGAATTTCATCTAGTGTTGAAGTTATTCTAATAATTAATTTTTTTAATGAGGACCCTAAGTCTAACTTAGGGAATTAGAAAAATTAAAGTGAATTAATTAAACACATGTGATGAAATGTTCTAAGTGACATTGATCAAACAGTATTTTAATCTGAGTCGTCGATTAGAGATTAGATCACGACTGTTGGTTTTCCAACGAGAAAAGTATAAAGGAAAGGCTTGGGGTCAGTTGGAGAATACACTCACATAGGTAGAGCACTGAAGCTAAGTCGAATTTTTGGGGCAGGGTTTGCTGAGAAATTCGAATTGAGTTTGCAGTGCAGTGAGGGGCAGAGATCGACAAGGGATGATCTGATCCAAGGCCGAGAATACAACAACAGAGAGGAAGTGAGTACCAGTCAGCACAGAGCCAGGCAGGATGACGCAGTTCAGCCAGCAAAACGCAAAGTACTGCGTAAGCCCAACCAGGGTGACGCAGACCCAGCGAGTGTAGTGCAGGGGCAATGCAGCACCAACTGGGGTGACACAGTCCCAACCAAGGCAGCGCAGAAGTAGCGCAACACCAGTTAGGATGATGCAGTGGGGGTGCTAGTCAGTGAGGGCCGACGCAGAGGCTGCAGAGGTAGCGGTGAGGGTTCAGTGGGCCAGAAAAGGCTCGTGATATGTAAATCCCATTTGAGGGTGTGATACAACCATATTTTCTGTCTCCGAGTGAAAGGTACTAATTGTCGTGTAATTTCTTTGTAGGGCCAACCATTTCTGGTGCCCAGAACGTTGTATTTAGATTTTGCATAATAATAAAACCCTCTAGAGCTGCTGCACGAATTTTCCCGCATTGGGTATTTTCGGGGACATTTTTCTGAAAAATCTTGTGTAATCTTGTCACATGTGTATTGTTCAGTAAATGATCTGTAGTGTGTAGGCTGTAGTTTGTGTCTGCTTTAATTTTTTTCTGAATACTTCAGTTAAATAACTTTTTAAGTAAATTAAACAAGTAAGCAAAGTAGATCTAAACACTGCAGTAGGGTTTTTGTTTCGAAACTTTCACAATCAGCACCAACAACAAGGGCTCGGTCTCTAGATCAGGAGAAGGAGTTGGGAATCCTTCCACTTTTGTTAGAAGAAGGTTGAGATGGCTTGAGCAGATATCGAGAGATGCACAAGAGCATGTGGAGGCTCCCAAGAGCACTTTCAGGGAGAGAAAATCATCGAGATAATTTTCTAGTTATATTGAGATCATGTTGACATCATTGACTCTGATCCTTGCAATTATGAGGAGGAAGTATGGAAATAGGTTTGGAGGGATACCATGGTGGAGGACTATGCCTCCATCATGAAAAATAATGTTTGGGACATTGTGACCTGGCCAGAGGGGAAATCAGTGGTTAGTTCAAGGTGGATCTTAGAAGATCATGCATGTTGCAGATGACAATGTTGAGAAGCATGAGGCTAGGTTCGTGGTGGGAAATTTCTCCCAAAAGGAGGGAGTGGACTATGAAGAGACATTTGCTCTAGTCACAACTTCTATCAAGGCTGTTATAACTATTGCCTCAAAGATGGGGTGAAGGATACATCAGATTGATGTGAAGACAACCTTCCTTGATGGGGTTATTGAGGAAGAGGTATATTGAACAATTGCAAGGATTTGAGGTACATGGGATCACAAAGTCTCATGTATGTAGGTTGAAGAAGGTACTATATGGAATCAAGCAGGCACCTAAAGCATGGTACTCGAGGATTGGTGGGTATTTGCTAAGCATGGACTTCGCCAAGAGTGAGGCATATTCCAACTTGTATTATACAATTGTTGGAGATGTTCCACTCATCTTGTTGTTGTATGTTGATAATCTATTTCTAAAAGAGTTACAGAAACTCATAGAGATGTGCAAGTCAATGTTGCACGAAGCGGGGACGTTTTTTGGAAGCAGGGACGCGAAAGCGTCATTTCCAAAAAATCTAGGAAGCGAAGCGTCTCGGAAGCATCTGCTATATATATATTTTTTATTTTTATTTTGTTGCATTTATATTAAAAAAATATCCAAAATACGAAATTAACTGTAGAAGATATGGAAACATGCATATTTGTACATAAATCAAGATAGGTATGACATCCATTGTACATTAATGATTAATTATTTGAGCATCAACCATTTAGATGCATCAACCATCTATAATCTAGATTCTTCTCCTCTTGTCTAGCCTTTGCCTCTACCTCGATTATCTAGGGACATTAGTCAAAATTGCCCAATTTTGATCAAACTACCTAATGCAAGCCTTCAAATATGGTAGAAAGAACTTAACATGCTTGATTGATTATTTTGACTTGATTGAAATGTAATTTTTTGCTAACGACATGACAAAGGAGTTCAACAATTAACACCACCAACACTAGGGTACATATAGGGCTTGGTGCTCTTGATTAAATGCTAATCACATACCCTCATACATGATATAATCTAATGACATGCCACCATATCATTGATCCTGAATTCCTAAAAATTGTTAAGTCTGCTGAATTTTGAATAGGATATGAAATTCTATTTTCTCCATATGAAGTCTAATCAGGCTGGAACCACTCTCAAACATCTCGAGTCATTTCATGGTAATGTTAAAAATTTAAGTAAAAGGACGAAAATGTCACTTTTACTTTAAGAATTTAACATTACCATGAGGGAGCATCTAAGAAACATCTAAGGAGGTAAAAGAGAGCTTATAATTTTTTCATCCTATCCCTAACTCAACACTAACTCACCTTCTAACCCAACCAAAGACAAAAATTTAAAAAAAAAATCAAAAATTTCTTTTTCTCGAGCCGCTATAGTCGTATCCGTACAGAATCGCGCATTTCGCATTTCAAGTGATCCGCCATACTTAAACGCATATCCGCCTCGTACGGAACCGTTATCCGCCGTATGGAACCGCTTGTCTGTGCGCATGCTCCGAAAAAAGCCCGTAAAATGCAAATTTTTTTCCGAAACGTGTTGTGGTGGGATCCCGTACTCTATCTCCAGACGATCGCCGTGGTTGGCCGGGGATGCTTTCCGCAACACAGGTGAGATATGCTACGTAGTTCGAGATGAAGAAAATTGGAATGAGGCACTACTTTTTGTGGCTGGAGGTGTGGCAACAAACAAGTGAGATCTTCCTAAGATAGGGAAAATGACAGAAGCTGATATCATGAGAAGAATCAGATGGTGGATGGCAAGCCTATGTCTACACTTATGATCACTAATCGAAGGAAACTTAATACTTCAGGGTCGAGTTGGTGGATCCCACCAAAGAAGCAAAAATCACGATCGGGATTAAATCGCCGAGGGGAAAAAATTGGAAAAAATCGGGAAAAAATCGGCACATACAAAAATATTCAATTTTTTTCAATTTTTTAAATATCTAAAGCACCCACAACATAAAATAAATGCATTGACACATAAATATGAAAAAAAAACTAATATATAAGACGTGTAATATCATGTCTAGTGCTACATCACACATAATAGTGAATCATGTCCTGAATACTAAGTTCTGAGTCTCAACTCAACCTCAAAATATCAACAAAAAATATAATAATGTATCTCATATCATGAGTCATAATGTTATATACAAAGGAATGCACCAAATAACCTATACTATTGATTTCCTCTACCCCTCTTGCGAGAAAATGTAACAGCTTTCCCTCTAGACGAAGAAGCTGGCGGGTCTGGCAATGGACTCTGTTGTGCTCCAGATCCTGAAGCACCAGGAGCTAAAGGAGGCAGACCACGTCCTCTACCGGTAGCAGAGGTAGGTGGTGTCACCTCCTCCTCCTGTTGTTGCTCCTCCTCCTCCTCCTCATGAAACTCATCATTGATTCATCGCTACTAGAAATGGGATCATCAACAAGAGATACATAAACATCATCTAGCTCAAAGTCTTCAGACTTGGATTGCTCAACCTTATAACATGATAGAAATTGGAAAAGTTTAACATGCCTAACCAATGATTTTGGTTTGAGTGAAGGGTTCATCTCCTCAACCTTAAAATGCGGTAGAAAAAGATTAACATGCCTAACCAATTGTTTTCCTTTGAGTGAAGGGTACATTCTTGTTAAGGCCACAGTAGGGGAGTTCAACAATCAATACCACCAACATCAACAAAGTTCAACAATCAATGCCACCAACATCAAGGTTCTTAAAGGACTTCATACTTTTGATCAAATGCCAATCACATACCCTTACACATAATAGAATCAAATGGAAACAATGCAAATCCCCAAACCATGAAACCCTGAAAACCATTAAGTCTGCTGAATTTTGAGTGAAATCTAAAATTCTAGTTTCTCCATATGAAATCCAATGAGGTTGAAACCACTCTTAAACATCCTGAATCATTTCATGGTAATGTTAAAAATTTAAGTAAAATGAAAAATAAAGGAAATATCACTTTTACTTTAAGAATTTAACATTACCATTAACTGCCAACAGGGTGTGTCAGGAAAATGAGAGGGCTGCAAAAATGACAAAAAAAAAATCGATTTTTGAACTTATAGGGTTGTTGTTTGATGGGCCCACGATTTTTACCAAAAAATCGCGATTTTTTGGCGATCGGTGATTTTTTCAAAAAATTGGGAAAAAATCGCCGATAAAATCGTTGAGTTGAAAAAAATAAAAAAATCGCGATAAAATCGCGATGTTTGCTTCTTTGGTTTCTGATCCCACTTTGTATGGGTAACTGATAGGTTTGTTGATGTATTTGGTCAACGCTAGGCCATATATATGGTTTTCTATGAATACCCTAAGCTAGTTTATGGTGGAGTCAAGGAGCGTGCATTAGGTGGCTGCAGAGCATGTGCTCAAGCAATTCTGAGGTACAATGGAGTATGGGTTGAGATATTCCAAGAGTGCTAGAGTGCGGTTGCAGGGCTATACAGACTCAGATAGGGTTGGTAGTGCAGTGGACAAGAAAAGCACCTTAGGGTGCTGCTTTAGTTTGGTATCAACAACAATTTCATGGTTTAGCAAGAAGCAGAGTTCAGTGGCACTCAATTCACGAGAGTCCAAGTACATGGCAACAAGTTTGGTGAGTTGTGAGGCTATTTGGCTTCGGAATATGCTCACAGGGTGATTTGTTCTAGAGTTTGATCCCATTGTGATTCTCCGTGATAATTAGAGTTGCATGAAACTCTTTGAGAATCTAGTGTTTCATGACAGGTCCAAGAATATAGATTTCATATACCACTTCATCAAAGACACGATCCAGAGGGGACTTGTGAAGATTCAATACTTATTCGTAGATGAGTAGGCTGCATATATTCTCACCAAGACCATGGTAAAGGGGAAGTTTGCCTTCTACAAAGATAAGATGGGGGTGGCGCATGACTCCTTGACTAGGAGTGTGTGTTGATGATGATAGCTCAGACAAGTACTTCTGCATAGGCTAGGTGTCAAGCATGTCAAACATGTCCAAAAGCCTCTTTAGGTACTTGCTTATGTTGAACAAGTGAATTTTATGATTTCTTTCCCAAGTGTAACTTAGGAAAAGAGCATTAATTAATTACTGTAGGTTATTAAATTAAGGTTTCTAAAGAAAAATGAATTTAATTCATTTTAGTGAATTAGATCTAATCTCTGTCATTTATCTCATGTGAGGCTTAGGATCTAATCCTAGCCAGTCATCAATTAGGAGATTAGGATTAGGGATTTGGCTTACTGAAAATTACAAAAGAAGCCCAAGGGAGAGGAGGAAGATACATTAACTCTTGGGAGAGTGATTTTCTCAAGCAAGTGAGCCTCAAGAGTAAAGGGAAGTGCAAGCTCTCGTTGGAACCTAGTTTCACTCTTACAATACACACCCTAGTTGGTGGCATTGGTTTCGGTGGCCACAAAGCCACCCTAGCCAATCATTTCATTTAGCATATTGATTCTATAGGAGAAAAATAGGTAGTAGTAAGAGTAGGCGGAGATCAACATCAAGAAGATCAATTTTTCAGAGGTTGATCCGCTGGTCAATTGCATCCAATGAGGTGGAAAAATTAAGATAAATCATCTGTCTCAGGAGGGGCTGCGGTGGTGGTCGTTAAGTGATCAATTTATCATGTGGATCAAATTAGGCCGAATTCCTATGTCTCAGGGCCAAGTGGGATATTTCCAGGCAACTGATTTGAAGTTAATCCTTGTCTTAGGAGGGAAGTGACATTATTTATCAGAGGGCTGAAGATATCATATGTGTATGAGTCGAATACATGGACGAATTTTTAAGTTTGTTGGGCCATGTTACCTCACCCAAGGCAAGCTCACTAAGTGAAAGGAGTTGAATCGAGCAAGTGTTACGACCAAGGAAAGAATATTTATCAAAGGTTGAGTTCTGTGTTTGTCAGGGGGGCCAAGAGCTGAGTTCTTTATTTGCCAGGGGATCAAATTGTTTCATAATTCTTTGAGGCAGCGTGTTGGAAATACTGAGGGGGGGGGGGGGCGTGAATCAATATTTCTTATCAATTAGCACTTTTTAAATCTTTTCATAGCATTAGTTAATCTTCAGTTATTCTTGATGTTTATTCAACAACAACAGTAAACAATAGAACACAATAGGCACACGAATTTTAGGTGGAAAATCCCCTTCGGGTGAAAAACCACCAAACGCTTTTCTAATAAATTCTTTAATCTTCAGTCCCAACTGAAATGAAAGGCACAATTTCCTAGAATTCTAGAAAATCATTCTTCTCCAGCTCCCACTAGAAGGACGCCCCAACTCCTTGGTTTCTTCAGTAGTCAACTGAATGGATGCCTCGACATCCTAGACCAGCCTACCCATAGTTGGAAATACTAAGAGGGGGGTGAATCAATATTTCTTTTCAATTGTTATTTTTACCAGTTAGATCACTTATATTTAGAACACAAAATGAACAATAATAATATATGCTTTTATTATTTTCTTCTTTACAATAAATCAAGTACAATATATGTAGGGCTCCAACCCTAGATGAAGACACCAATCTTCAATCTTCCAGGTTCCAACCTGTATTTTCCAAGCACCAACTTGCACTTCCAAGGCTCCAACCTTGTCAATTTTGAGGCACGAACCTCAAGGGCTGCAACCCTATTTCTGGTACAAGCTCCAACCTGGTCTCTTGAGGACTCCTATCCTCTAAGGCTCCAACTCTATCTTCCAAGGCACCAACCTTGTCAATTATGAGGCACCAACCTCAAAGCTTCATTTCGTCAAGATATATTTGGTTATGCTTACGACTCCCAATTTCTTCTTCAACGAGCCCTGACAATATCTTCACCTTCAGCACTTTCCTCAATCGATCTCCAAAGTACTTAGCTCATCAATGACAACTTTGTCATTTCATGAACGTGTCTCCACAGCTCTTCATGGTACCCAAACAAAATCTCCATGGTCACATCATGAGGCCCTTCAACAAAATGATTTCAAGAAATCTTCAAAGTGTCTTTAATATGCCGCCCCAAGAACTCTCCAAGAGTTCCAAATTTCACTGCCCAAGGCTCCAAATACTTTACTGTCCAAATACTTCACTGCTCGAAGACTCCTAGTACTTCATTGTCCGAATACTTCACTGTTTCATGGTATGTCAACTATCTGCTATCTAGAGACTTGTTGCTCAACCAAGGTATTACTTCAATGAAGCTCCAAAGGCTGCTACACAAATCCTTATGTGATTATTGCAACAGGTCCAATGATTAGTGACAAACATTGAGGCATTTGTGAACTACTCTGTCCAAGCTCCTTATCCCTTGAAACAACACCTACAAGTTAGCCTTCAATTGATGCCAATGATGTGCTATATAATACAGGCCTCCAGGCTACAATGAATCTGTAATCTGAGCTTCACAGACCACTATCCAGATTCCAAACACCTCTCCACAGGTTTGAGCACTGATCAACGATAGCTATCCGAACTTCTGCACTAGGTAGCTTCCACACTGTTCGAAATCTTCAACAGGACCGAGGGTAATTCCTCCACAAATGTACTTACGACTGGTCAGAACACTGAAGTGAGTTACCACAGTAGTTACCACAGATCTGATGTTCAAAGGATTTCAAGCCTCAGGTGTAAGGAGAAGTCCGAGCCTCCTTGAGTGACTCTTCACAATGGTCTGAGGTACTGGAGGGTGTAAGTCTCCCACAGATTGATTATCCACAAGTCGAAATTATCTCAGGTCTGAGGTAAGGTTTGAGCTCCTACAAGCTTACAGATACGAGCCTTCTAGAGGTCCGCAACTTTGATTTTCCACAGATCTATAACCTGAGCTTCCACAAGTCCTTCATATCTCTGCAAATCTGAGCCTCTTACAAATTCGAGCCTTTCAATAAATTCGAGACAAAAATATATCCAATCTTGTGATCATAGGTCTGATCTGCAATTTATCCACAGGTCTGAGCGTCTTACTAGTGACTCTTCAACGAGCTAACTTCACCAAGCTAACCTCGATCCAGGTGCCTCGATCCCGAGTTCATATGTGTATTATCCCAGCGTTTTCTTTTTATTTCTCCTTCTATTAATTGTTTACTGAGATCTCATACCAAAATAGCTCGAGACTTTGTGTATTAATATGACTTTGAAGAGTGGAACCGTCACCAACGAAGGAGAAGCTGACATGATATTGAGGCAAGCCGACCACTGTTTTGGTGGAGTCGATATGTAATCCATTCAACGTATTAGCATTAGCATCCAGTATGCAACGTCCATCGTCCAATGAGCATGCAATGTCCAACGTAATGTGTTTATTTGTAATAATGTCTTTTAAGCATATTACGTCCAACATAATATGTAATGTATTTATTAAGAACACAAGCATTGTCATTTGGTAATTTGAATACGACATTTACTTCTTCTTTTTTGCATACGTCCATTGAATATGTGGCGTTCTTCTTTAGGATTAGCATTAGGTCATCATTAGGGAAGTTTCAAGATAGTAAGATAGTCTTCCAACCATCAAATGAGATATTCCATGTCATCATCACACGTAGTTCTCCATATGTCATCAAAGATTAAGGCCTAGATCATCAAGTGCATCAAGTGCATGCAACATTAGATCAAATACTTCTTAGGGCTTCCTTCATTAGTGGTATGACTTCTTCATTGATGGTATCCTAGTCAACCAAGAGTCATGACATCATCATCTGGAACCAAGCATCTCAAGAATATTGACCTCTCATTCAATGCCACATTGACATCATTGACAACCTTGATTAACAATCTCCCCCTTTTTCATTGATGGCAATATTCTTGCCCTTCTAATTTCTCTCCCCCTTTGACATGAATGGCAAACGGGGTGCCCAAATACTCCCCCTGTCAAGCTGCTTCTATTCTTCATGATTTGTAGTCCTTCATAGGTATGTTACTCCCCCTGCCATGGTGCTTTTTCTTCTGGCAATATGATCCATGATAGATGTGTTTGTATTTCTTCATGTGTTGTACCATCTCCCCCTATCTGGACAAATTCCTTTAGCTCATGAAGGGTTGCTTACCTTGTGTGATCAAGTAGAAGGCATTGTCACAAAATCATGTTTTGCTTCAATGGAGTTACTTCCGAGAGATGATTTATCAAGATTGTCCATGTGTAACTCATCAAGGATTTCATAGGGCCCACTCACGGATCACTTTCTGCAACATCGTCTCTTTTTGGTAGGGTTTCATCATCGAATAATTGGAATATCACACCTGCCAAAGATGTCTTCATCAAATCAACAACATGAGTTGATGACTTGAGTGTTCAAGCGATTTCCAGATTCAACTTGTTTCCTTCTCTATACTTGTGTAACTTTCTTCTCTAGCATGGTTCTAGCTTGTGCAGGGGCCCAAGTCATGTTACAATCATGTGCCATATGTCCAATGTTATGGAAATTGAAGCACTCTATCTTGTTCATGAATAAGAAATCATGACTTCTTCTTGCAAAATTGCTTTGAGGAGATTGACGGGGACCATTATATTTGTCTTTGTGATATGCCCTACAATCTTTTGCCAAGTGCCCCAAGTTTGTACAAGAATAGCAATATCCAAGAAATATACTTTGGTACTTGGGAGATGAAGAGTTCCATGAAGTACTCTTGAAGTCTTTTTGCCTTGGGATTCTTTGATGATATTCATTGCCTTTTGTATTCTTGACACCATATGCAAGTCTCCTTGGAGTAGAATTTCTTCCGTTGTTGTATTGATTCTTCTCCTTGCCTTTGTTGGAACTGGGAGCATCAACATTTCTTTCTAGGTTCCTCACATCTTTGTTGTCTGACGCATTATCATTCTTGCTTGAGGATTCACCTGCATAGCCAAGACTTGATTTATCAAGGGGAGACCTTTGCTGACTTAGGATGTCATCTAGGGTTTGAGAGCTTTTCATGTTTTTATTTAGCAATTCAACTTCCTTTTCAAGAAAGACAATTTCTCCTTTCAACTTTTCACAATCTTCATCTTTCATAAGTAGTTGCTTCTTCATTTCTTCCATCATCCTTGTTGCTTCATGTGCTTCGATTTTAAGGGAGATGATATTTGATTTCATTATGAAGACTTCTTCATTCTCCTTTTCTAGACTTCTCTCCATTTCTTCTTTTATTCTTGTAGCTTCACATGTTTTGGCCTTGAGAAGATTGATGTCTGATTTTAGTTTCAAGATTTCTTCATCCTTTTCATCTAGTTGGCATATCATGGTGTTTCTCTCATTTTCTGCTTCATTAACTTGTCCTTCTATGAATGCCAAAGTTTCCATCACCTTCTCAGCTCCTTGCGCTTGTTTCCTTGCTTCTTCTAGTTGAGATCTAAGAGAGGAGACTTCTTCCTTGTATTGACCAATCTCTGCTTCAAGATTGTTCAAGCTCTTAATTCTTTGTTCAAGGTGGCTTGACAAAGTTTCTTCCCTTTTCTTTGCCTTATCCAATTGATTTGTTATAGATATGACTTCTTCATGATGCTTTCTTTTGTTTTGATGAAATTCCTCTTTAAGTTTGGCGAGCTCCTCATCTCTTTCTTGTACTTGAAGCTTGACAAAGTCAACTTCCTTCCTTGTCTTGTCTTGGTTACCATCTTGCGTTTTCTTCTTAAGTTCCTCATTTTCCTTTTTCAAACTATTAATTTCTTCCATGGAAGCCATAAGTTTATTCAGGAGATCTTCTTCAAAGTCTTCTTTGTTCTCTTCATCTTCTAGGTCTTCTTTAGCCTTGTTGTTATTTCTCTTATCTTCAGCTTCCTTGACGAATTCTGGATTTCTTTCTTGTTTTCCATCATCTTCTTGACTAGAGATCATTGTCAACGCTCCTTTTGAGTGAAGATCATGAAGTTTGTCCCATATGACTTTTGCTGATGAACATTTTTCAAAATTGGCCTTCACAAAATTTGGTAACCCATTCAAAATTGCCTTCATTGCTCTTGTATTGTACTCCTTGGATTCTTCGTCCATCGTGTCATTAGTAATCACTGATTTCCAAACTTCAATTCCTTGAGTCTTCAAGAAATTCCTCATTCTTGCCACCCATATATCAAAGTTTCCATTGAACAATGGAGCCTTCGCAAATTGATTTACTTCAATTTCCATGGTTGAGGAAGACATGTCTTTAGGAGGATTGGAGACACTCTTTTTGGGCTTTGCCATTTGTGTTCTAATGATAAACCTTCAAGCTGTTAGGCTTTGAGTGAAGGTACTGGCTCTGATACCAATTGTTGGAAATACTGGGAGGGGGTTGAATCAATATTTATTTTCAATTGTTATTTTTACTAGTTAGATCACTTATATTTAGAACACAAAATGAACAATAATAATAAATGCTTTTATTATTTTCTTCTTTACAATAAATCAAGTACAATATATGTAGGGCTCCAACCCTAGATGAAGACACTAATCTTCAATCTCCCAGGCTCCAACCTGTATTTGCTAAGCACCGACTTGGACTTCCAAGGCTCCAACCTTGTCAATTCTGAGGCACGAATCTCAAGGGCTCCAACCCTATTTCTGGTACAGGCTCCAGCCTGGTCTCTTGAGGACTCCTATCCTCTAGGGCTCCAACCCTATCTTCCAAGGCACCAACCTTGTCAATTCTGAGGCACCAACCTCAAAGCTTCATTTCGTCAACATATATTTGGTTATACTTACGGCTCCCAATTTCTTCTTCAACGAGCCTTGACAATATCTTCACCTTTAGCACTGCCCTGAATCGATCTCCAAAGCACTTAGCTCATCAATGACAACTTTGTCATTTCATGAAGGTGTCTCCACAGCTCTTCATGGTACCCAAACAAAATCTCCATGGTCACATCATGAGGCCCTTCAACAAAATGATTTCAAGAAATCTTCAAAGTGTCTTTAATATGCCGCCCCAAGAACTCTCCAAAAGTTCCAAATTTCATTGCCCAAGGCTCCAAATACATCACTGCTCGAAGACTCCTAGTACTTCATTGTCTGAATACTTCACTGTTTCATGGTATGTCAACTATCTGCTATCTAGAGACTTGTTGCTCAACCAAGGTATTACTTCAGTGAAGCTCCAAAGGCTGCTACACAAAACATTATGTGATTATTGCAACAGGTCCAATGATTAGTGACAAACACTAAGGCATTTGTGAACTAGTTGTCCAAGCTCCTTATCCCTTGAAACAACACCTACAAGTTAGCCTTCAATTGATGCCAATGATGTGCTATATAATACAGGCCTCTAGGCTACAATGAATCTGTAATCTGAGCTTCGCAGACCGCTATCCAGATTCCAAACACCTCTCCACAGGTTTGAGCACTGATCAACGATAGCTATCCAAACCTCTGTACTAGGTAGCTTCCACATTGTTCGAAATCTTCAACAGGACCGAGGGTAATTCCTTCGCAAATGTACTTACGACTGGTCCGAACACTGAAGTGAGTTACCACAGTAGTTATCACAGATCCGACGTTCAAAGGATTTCAAGCCTTAGGTGTAAGGAGAAGTCCGAGCCTCCTTCAATGATTGTTCACAATGGTCTGAGGTACTGGAGGGTGTAAGTCTCCCACAGATAGATTATCCACAAGTCAAAATTATCTCAGGTCTGAGGTAAGGTTTGAGCTCCTAAAGGCTTACAGATACGAGCCTTCTAGAGGTCCGCAACTTTGATTTTCCACAGATCTATAAACCAAGCTTCCACAAGTCCTTCATATGTCTGAAAATCTGAGCCTCTTACAAATTCGAGCCTTTCAATAAATTCGAGACAGAAAAATATCCAATCTTGTGATCATAGGTCCGATCTGCAATTTATCCACAGGTCTGAGCGTCTTACTAGTGACTCTTCAATGAGCTAACTTCACCAAGCTAACCTCGATCCAGGTGCCTCGATCCCAAGTTCATATGTGTATTATCCCAGCTTTTTCTTTTTATTTCTCCTTCTATTAATTGTTTTCCGAGATCTCATACCAAAATAGCTCGAGACTTTGTGTATTAATACGACTTTGAAGAGTGGAACCGTCACCAACGAAGGAGAAGCTGACATGATATTGAGGCAAGCTGACCACTGTTTTGGCGGAGTCGATATGTAATCCATTCAACGTATTAACATTAGCATCCAGTATGCAGCGTCCATCGTCCAATGAACATGCAATGTCCAACGTAATGTGTTTATTTGTAATAATGTCTTTTAGGAGGCTACGCTCCGAACACATGTAAAGTATTTCACAGAAAATGTTATGTATGGAAGGGGTATGACTACGCTACCCACCTTGAATTCTTAGTAGTACCCTTTGGCTTAGACTAAGTCACATTTATTCAGAAACAATTATGTCCCAGAATAGTTTAAAATAGTAAGAAGGTAACATTTTATTAAGCTAAAAGTGATAAAACATCCATATAATGCTAGCATTTAGTCAACAAGTTAAATCCTTAACACCATTTCTAGGTAATGGGAGTCACACAATGGAAAGCCATACCAATTATTAACTGAAGCAACAAAGATATCATCTAGCACATCTGAGATTGAGGGCATGGGAATTAATATACTACTTTGTGTAAATGACTGTTGGGCATAGGATTGGAACTAATGAAAGGAGAGTAACAAGTCTAGAATGATGAGCAGAAATCTCATCAAGGCAGCAACAAATCACACCCATATGAGTGTGCCTCTGAGGGAGTTGCCTGAAGGGAAACAAGGCTTAGATGGGGATTCTTCCATTATACCAAATGTTGCCATTCTTTCGTCTAAATTTTGGATTTTTGATTTGGATTATTCATCATGGAAAATGTTTCAGGTTCTTGGCATATTTGCATCATATTTCATCCAACCATTCAAGAACTACAATCGAGACTGCAAATGACATTACCTCTTCATCCTTTCATGGAAGAGCATCAATACCTATATTGTCCTTCTCCTTTTATGGTAGTATTTCCATATCAAAGATGTAAATTTTCTCTATCCATTTATGTTGCTCTTTTCACAATGTGTTTTGTTGTAGAAGGTATTGAAGGCTATTGTAATCTGTACATATTGGGAATTTCTTTCTAGAAGATATCATTGCTTTTTTGCTAGAGTATGCATAATGGCAGGGATTTTTTTATCATATGGTGGCTGCCTTTTGTTAATACTGATAAAATCAAGGGTCTCTAAAATAGGGTGCTTCAAACAACTTTTCTACTTCATCATTCCAATGAAATAATTTTTTCTTTAAGAGATTCGTTTGTTGGGGTGAGTGGGGGGGATGTTGTTGGCGTCATGGGTTGTAGTCACACGAGCATAATTTAGGATTAATCTTTGATAGTATCTTGTCAAGCCTAAAATTCCCATGGCTTGGAAATGTTATTTGGCTTGGGCCATTTTGCAATTTCTTTAATTTTACTTGGATCTACCTTCACCCCTTCCTCTTGTACCACCACATGACCTAGATAATGTACTTTTTTACCAAACACACATTTTGACAATTTTGCATAAAATCAATTTTCTTCCAAAATAGTTATTTTCTTGGGATGCCTTGTGAAATTGGGCTGAAGAGAAGTCAAATATAGCCACTGCAAATTCACATTTCAGATTCAGCCTTAGGGCTGTGTTACCCACCACTTCATGGGTGACATCCCTAGGATAAATTTTTTCTCCATGATGGTTCTCAGCCGACAGCCAACAGTCCCTTGCAGCCCTCAACTAGCTTGTTGTGCCATTTCTCTGCCACCTGAGCCAACCATGTGGTCCATCACCCATCTGTATTCATCGTATTTTTGAAGGTGGGCCTTCCCAACCTAAAGGTATGACTTGTCATTTGGTAATTGAGTACGGTTTACTTATCATGGACACTTATGGGCATGGATTGATGGGGGTATTTTGCATAAAGAGTGGGTTTATTTTGTGCTTTTGTCCCCTTGACTTCTTCTAGGTGTTACCCTTGGATTTTAGTCCTGTGGTATCTCCTTTACTGATCATTTGGATTTAGGGTGGAGTTACTTGGGAAATGCTGACGTTGGTTACATGGTCCCGCTCCCTTATCCACATATACTATTCCCCTTTCATCACTGTATCCCCGTTCATCATCTCTCCCACCTGGGTACACATTGCTTCACTGGGTCCACATAGGGTTATCCTCCCCATTCCCTTGCCCCCACCTTGGGTCAAGCTTGGAACGATGCCTTAGAGGTTGAAGCAGCTAAAAAGAAAAGTAAAAGCATAAATGACCACATTCAATAGGAAAACATACCATAAAATGCAAAAGATGGCCGAGACAAACATAATTAGCACATGGGAAAAAGCCAATACATGAGCTCTACGCCATACCCGTGGCCATCACGTTGGTTCCATGGGCCCTAGATGAGCCTCCTTTATCATACAAGAACCCATCATTGTCCCAACCCCTGGAGGGCGATGAACCACCCTACCAAAAAGGGAGTAATCACTGCTATATATTACACATCATGCTCTTGCCCTTGAGCCTCGAGCAATTAATCAATGAAAAATCATAAAGCACAAAAGGCATATTGTAAATTTTTGTAGATGTTCTATGCTTGATGCAACTTTACTTTATTACAAGAATCACCTCCAAACGCTTACAAAATGATAGAACATATCAGTGGATCTATAGAAGACAAACCAGAAACAGAAGAATGTGATGGTGCGTTACGGCGGTCAACAAGATGCTTCAACCAGCAAAGTCTCCATGATCAGCCAACCCAGAATGTGTCACAACAATCCTCAAATCAGTCACCGAGTCAACACAAGTCAACTCCAGAAAAGTCAACGCAGGGCAGCAACATAAAAGTCAACGCAACTCCAAGTTCGGTCAACCTTTTACCTCGGTTTTTGTGCCAATGTGTACGGCCTCCTAAAATCGAAGTCTCCAACAAATTTCAGCCCTTTTGGACCATGTGTTGACCAAAGTCAACGCTGGTCAAACTTCCTTGGAAACCCTAGCTGCAGCAATTTCGTCCTTCCTCTCGGCTGTACAGTTTCGTCCTTCCTCCCACGTGTGAGCTGAAATCGTCCTCCAAGGAGCTCGTACTAAATCAGAGAAGAGAAGAAGATGTGTGATGAGTTGGTGTGAAATGCTCTCCAAGTTTGACTGTATTTATATACATCATTGAGGTGTGTGACACATCTGCTGGGGGTGCAAAACATTAAGGCCAACCTGCACATATAATTTATTATAAATAATAAATTCAAAATAAATGTTCTGCTCATCGGATTAAGATATATTTTATATGGATCTTACACCTCTCCGAAAGAGGAATCCAACAAAAATATTAGTATCTTAATCTGAGCATCACAACATGGAGTTTGGACCTAGTTGTCCAATTTTAACACTCCCTCTCAACTAGGGAGAACTCCATCCATCAGTGCAATCAAACATCGTGCGTCATCCTGCCGTAACTTGCTTTGCTGGCCTCTTTATTTCAGAACAGAAGTGGGTCAGTCACAAAGACATCATCCCCTGACTGACATAATCAGCCCAGAGGTTCGAAACCTCTATCAGACTCACAAAGAGTCTCCAACCAACCCGAAGTTGGTTCATCTGACCCGAAGTCAGGCAGAGGTCCCAGACCTCACTAAACTTGATCCTAGATCAAGTGGTTGGACCATGCCATCCTAGATAGAGAGTACGGCAAATTATGATGCGTCCATCAGTCTTTGCTACTAGTCTCTAGCCTTTCCCATCTCATTGGCCAAATGAGAGGTACTTCCCATGAGCCCTTAACTCAACGGGTAGGATGCATACGGGGCACAGATAAATGAGAGGCGAACCAACTCAATAATCACAATGGCGGGGTCCAAGCACACCAACAAGGTTTGGCAAGCCTAGCCTTGTCGTTGCCCATAGCTCCGAGAAGCTCTCCCCAAAGCCCCCCCAGAGCTCCCAGAGCTCATCGTCCAACAGGACCCACATCATAGGGTCGTTCCACGATACCAAGATTCTCACAGAAGGTTAGGAACATGACCTTCCCCAAGGGCATAGTGAGAATATCCGCGACCTGCTCATCAGTTCTTATATGATCGAGCCTTACGACGCCTTGCTGTACCATATCCCGGATAGTGGTACCAGCCATCAACATGCTTGGATCGTTAGTGGAACACGAGATTCTATGACAAACGAATCCCCCTCTAGTTATCACAAAGGATAACGGTGGCATCTAGCACATGCTTGAACAACTCACTAAAGAGTTTTCGCAACCAAGTGACTTCACAACAGGCCATACATGTTACAATGTATTCGGCCTCAGCGGTGCTCAAAGCTACCTACTTCAGTTTCCTGCCCGAAGCAGATCTACATGTGAAGTAGCATCCAAATGTGCTCTTGCGATCCACCACACTGCCAGCCCAATCGACATCAATATATCCATGGAGTGTCACACTCCCGGCAGTGTATCTCAGCCCATGGTCTATCGTGCCTCAGAGATATCTCAAGAGTTTCTAGGCACCAACCTAGTGAATGTTATGATCAACCATGTGTTGACTCAAAGTTTTCACTGCACAACATATGTCCGGACGGATGTTTCCTAAGAACATCAGGGCCCCCCCATGAGTTGACGATACTTAGTAAGATTTTCTAACACGGGCCCAGTAGCGCTGCCACTCAACTTCTTAAAGTTGAGTTCCATCAGTACGGACTTACAGTCCACCATACCAGAAGCTTCATAATGTATTTTCCTTGAAAAAGAAAAATCTCGCCAGGTCTCTGCTAGACCTCTAGGCCTAGGAAGTAGTGCATCAGTCCTAGGTCCTTCATCTCGAACTCAGTATCGAGCTCCCTCTTACACTGAGGGTCAGCACCTGTCAGAGAGAAATTGTCCACATACAGAATCAGAATGAGAGGCTTCCCCTGGACAACCTAAAGCTTCGGATCAGCATTACTTCGAGTGAAGCCCAGCTTCATCAAGTAGCTATCTATCCTCTTGTACCAAGCTCTGGGTGCTTGCTTCAGCCCATAGAGGGCTTTCTTCAAACTACAGACATGGGTGTCTCGATCCTGGACTTCAAGCCCCAGAGGTTGTTCTACATACACCTCTTCCTTTTGAGAGAAGCCTCGGGCAACAAATCTTGCCTTGAACTTTTCAGCACTTCCATCAGATCCATGCTTGATCTTGTAGAGCCATTTCGCGGTGACAACTGATTTGTCCTTCGGTCTTTGGAACCACATCCCAGACATCAGACTCATATTCTTTGTGCATAGCATCCTTGATGCTTTACGGCTTCCTCAAAAGATCCAGGTTCAGATTGTACAATAGTACTCATGGCAGCTAGATGCCCTTGGTATCTGCACGGCTTCTAGCTTTCTCGGAATGTCCCCCTCAGGGCAGCATGTCCCTCAGCATCTTGATTTCCAGGTCTTGCTTCATGATTTTCCTCAGATCTCGGAAGATCTACAACTTTCCTTCGATCAAGTACATAAACTCTATAGGCCGGAGAGATTTCACAGTAGTCCACACACATTGTGGTCTCCCTCTTGATGCTAGCTCTTCTGCAAACGTTCCTGAACATGTTTGTCTCATAAAAAGAACATCTTGTCAAGGATGTCACGAGCAGTCATATCAGACATATATCAATGCAAGACATCAAATGCTAGTTTGGGAGAGGTCCCCTTTGTGTTTTCCTTCGGCACAACCCTTACATACACCTTCATGATTATTTTCAAAATCAGGCATCCTTGTCACCACCTTCCTTGCTGCTGGAAGGGCCTTGTAATGAAGGTGTCAAAACCTTTCGGTGCCATAGTTCAGTTTGTCGGATAGTATCACATGTCATAGCTCCTAGAGGACTTCCTTTGACCTGGTAGAGTGTTCCAACTCTAAAACCAATCACAATAGCTTCCTTGAGATTCTTCTTCCACATGCGTACCTTTCCTTCAATGAATGCCACATTGAAGCCTTTGTCTTCAATTGCTGATATAGACACAAGGTTCTTCTTCAATTTTGGTACATAGAGTACATCCTGCAAATGTAGGACTTGTCCTTGAGACAAGTGGAGAGTCACAGACCCAGTCCCTCTCACGGGATATGTGGCATTATCTCCAAGAATAATTTCCAGATTGGTATCCTTTTCAACCATGTCAGAGAGTGCTTCCTTGAACCCAGTGATGTGTCTTGAGGCACCACTATCTATCAGCCAGACATCCATAGTGTCGAGCAGGGATGCAGCAGAGAGAGCAGATACAAGAATGTATTCATCTCTTTTGTCAACAGCATTAGATTCCACATACTTGGAGTTTCTAGACCTTTTGAAAGGTTGATTGTTTTCATCAGAGGGAGCCTCCCTCTTTCCTTTTCTTTGATTTCCATTCCTCCGGTTGTTGTTGTTGTCATCACTATCGGGAGAATCCTTCTTGAAGGGACATTCTCTAGCATAGTGACCAGGCCTATGACAAGTGAAACACTTGCCCTTCTTTCCTTGAGCCCTTGTTCTTCCTTTGTTCTTAGGACCACCAGAGTTCTTCTTTTTGGAATGAGCAGCATAGGCAACATTCTTGTCATTTTCGTATTCCTTCATTCTTGTCTCCTCTTGCATGCATCTGGACAGTAGCTCGTCAAAGTTGGGAATTGTACTATTATTGAGAATGGTAGTGTTGAATACATGCCATTCATATGGGAGTCCTCCAAGTGCGGTGAGTACCATCTCACGATCGGCTATTGTCTCCCCAATAGCCAGCAGATTATTCCTGATCTCGGTCAATTTCAGAAAGTATGTTTGAACAGACTCATCCCGACCCTACTTCATATTCTTCAATTGATTCTTGAAGAATAGCACTTGGTTTACATTGTTTACCTTGAACATCGGGATCAATTTATCATACATCTCTTTGGATGTACCCAACTCAGAGATGTAGGCCACCAGGCTTTTATGTATGGATTCCCTGATCAACAACTTTGCTTTGATCTCCCCCTTCTTATACTTGTTTTTAGCAGCAGCAGTAGCATTGGATGGAGGTTCTTGTATCTTACCCAGTACATGGTCCATGAGATCATGGTCTTCCAATTTGAGATCTAATATCATCTTCCAAGCATGGAAGTCATCCCTTTCAGTCAGCTTGTCATTCTCCTTGAATTCATAACTTGTGGAACCCATTTTCTCCGATGATGATTGCTAAAGGTAGGGCTTGTCTTCACCTCAGCTCCGATACCATGTAAATTTTTGTAGATGTTCTATGCTTGATGCAACTTTACTTTTATTACAGCAATCACCCAAACAGTTAAGTAAAATGCTGATAGAACATACCAGTGGATCTATAGAAGACAAACCAAAAACAGAAGAATGTGATGGTGCGTTACGGCGGTCAACAGGATGCTTCAACCAGCAAAGTCTCCTTGATCAGCCAACCCAGAATGTGTCACAACAATCCTCAAATCAGTCACCAAGTCAACACAAGTCAACTCCAGAAAAGTCAACGTTGTCCAGAAAAGTCAACGCATGGCAGCAACATAAAAGTCAACGCAGCTCCAACTTCGGTCAACCTTTTGACCTCGGTTCTTGTGCCAATGTGTACGGCCTCCCAAAATCGAAGTCTCCAATAAATTTCAGCCTCTTTGGACCATGCATTGACCAAAGTCAACGCTGGTCAAACTTCCTTGGAAACCCTAGCTGCAGCAATTTCGTCTTCACCCCCCCCCACATGGGTTCGTCCTTCCTCCCACGTGTGAGGCGAAATCGTCCTCGAGGAGCTCGTACTAAATCGAGAGAAGATGTGTGATGGATGGCGTGTGCTCTCAAGTTTGTATTTGTATTTATATACATCATTGAGGTGTGTGACACATATTTTAAGTTACATAACATTAAGAATGCTTGCACATATAATTTATTATAAATAATAAATTCAAAATAAATGTTATTACTTGCTCATCGGATTAAGATATATTTTATATGGATCTTACACCTCTCCAGAAAGAGGAATCAGTAGAAATATCGATATCTTAATCGACCATCACAACATGGAGTTTGGACGTAGTTGTCAATTTTAACACATATAAAGAAGGGTGGAAAAATCAAGGTCGGGGCACCTCATGTACCACGATTGCTCCCTCCTACACATTATATACCCAGGTGTGGACTTCCCATTTTTTAGCCACCCTTGTGCTCCAATATGTTACCCAAGTTGCCACTCTCATCCCCTATTCCATTTCACCTCTTTATCACATTCCACCACCATTTGAGGGATGTACCTTGGACCTATGTCACATTGTTCGGGTTCGAGTTTGGGTTCGACAATGATTAGTTTCGGCTTGTGTTCGAATTTTTTGATGAGATTCGCCATTAGGGTTCGTCTATATACATTTTCTATATATATACATATACGAAGTTTAAAATGATAAATAGGATAAAATAGTAAGATATCAACATCAATAAACATAAAAAATGTTATCATGATCATGGAAATTGCAAGGATACATTACAAGCTTGAGTTGTGACATGAGGTTATGAGTTTTGATCTATGCACTTGGTCAATGGCTATGAGGTTCGATGAGGTTCGCCGAACCTCAAAATTTTTTTAAGGTTAGCGAAAATTCGAACCTCAAGGTTGAAGTTTGCTGAACCTTGTGACATAGCCTTGGACAAGGTAGAAACCACCTAATAAGGTACCTGGCTAACCCCCTTTGGCTTGGAGACATTAGCACATGCTAAAGCCCACTATGGAAGGGCATGCCATTATGAAGTGTGCACTTTTTGTCCATGGTTTGTAAGCTCTTTTAATCGATTACTTTAATGACTTGTTGTACTGGAAGGCTAGGGGACGCATTGGATCTTAATGCAGGATTTCAGATGGTGTCCATTTGGTTTTGGTCTCCCTATACGGGGTCTTAAATTTCTAGAGGGCTACATTGGCACATATAGGGTGTGTCTGTAGAGAGCCATTGGCCTCCACAACAGTAGACACCACTCCATGGATTCCAAAGATGTTCAGAGATTGCTAGAGATCTATCTCTTGGACGACGAAGATGCATTTGGTACTGTGAAAATTCTATAATGTAGAATTCTACTGCAGCTACTTGTTATATTTCGTTTATTGCATTCTCAAACACAAATATTTAACATTTCATTGTGTTAAATAACTAAATAAAATATGTTACAGACTTCACGATCAAAAGACAACATAAAAGAAATAACACAAGTATTCACACATAGACACTGTTATTTTTGGACAATTGTCCCCGGAAAAACCCAATTCGGGAAAACTGGTGCAATAGATCTGAGGGTTTCCTTATTATGCAGAAATTATGAGTACAAATGTGTGATTGTATTTATCAATCAATCACCTGAAGAAATCTGATGAGAATGGGCTTAGTGAGACAAATCTCACTCCACAATGAAGTTCCGACACTAACCTGCACCCACGCTGAGCAGCACTGCGTCACCCACGTTGTCACTGCATCACTGCTGCTGCTGCTCTTTATGATTCCCTCAGTGCTTACTGTTGTGTGAGACTAGAGTTTTCTCCCCTTCCAAAAATGCCTTCTAGAGATTGGATGAACCCTCAGCTGCCTCTCCAACTGAAATGGAAACTCCCTCTGCTGCTCTGCACTGGCCCAACGTAACTGTTGCTTGGCTATGTCTACCACTGCTGCTGTGGCTCCCTTCTCTCTTCTCTTCCTCTACTCTCCATCCTTCAGAAATTCTCCCTCCTAGAGATTTCATCTTCCCCTCTTTGCAATCGAGAATCACTTCGATTCTTCCTTAGGCTGAAGAAATCGATCTCTAGATTCTTTCTCCGTCTGATGTGTGTTCCATAGGCCCCTGACCCTCCTTCTTATATTCTTCTGTTGACTCTTCAATGGCCAAGATTAAAACATAATCAAGGGCTAAGATTAACTTGGAGGTGATCCATGACTTTATCTAGAAGATTCACCCTTAGTTTAATTAATATCCTTTAATTAATCAGTTTCCCTAAATTTATACTTAGGAAAATATTAAAAAACGATTAATTAATTAAATTATCTCTAAGTGGAATTTTCCAAAATATTTTCTGGGCCCCAGTAAAATCGAACTGCTCAAGTTTCTCAAGTGATTTCTCCAAGCCCCATCATCTTCTTCTTATAATCCTTCATTGAGACTTCAATGACCAAGATTGGATCTTAATCAATGACTAGGATTAACTAGAAATCGATCCATGTGACTTTCTAGAACATTCACACCATGAATTAATTAATTATGATTAATTAATCATATTCCCTAAGCTTAGACTTAGGAAATAATTAAAAACTGACTAATAATCTAATTAAGTCATCTCTAGGTTGAATTTCCAGAAACGATTTCTGGGTTTTGGAGATTTCATGTATTCTAGCCTCTCCACAAAATTTCAAGGCTAGAACACATCCAATACTACAAAAACTAACACCGCCTTTTAGCGAGGACTGTGTTCTAGTACTGCAACTTCCGCCAAAATACACTGTCTCTGCACCATCTCCTGTCATGCTGTTGATGTCTGGCCACTGTTTCCCATCAACCACTACGCAACTCTGATATGCACTGCATATGTGCTGCTGTTGACGTTGCTAAACTGGTGCCAACATTGCATTTGCACTGCAACTCTGTTGCTGCTACTACCACAACATCTGCAATTCCCTCTCATCTGTTGCTACTGCAACTACAACATCTGCAACTGAGAAATATCCAAGTTACTGAACCAACTGTGTTTAGTATGATGCATCTATCACCCAAGTCCTGACTGCTACTAGCCTCTGTGCTGTCAAGGAAGGCTTTTTGCTACTGCTGACTTTGCAATGTGCCAACTACACTGCTGCCAACTCTGCACTGTGCTCCCCAACATCTGACTACTACTAGTCATTGCACTATCACTCTGTCATCTGACTGCATCAACTGCCATTAGTACATCTTGCTACTGAATACTGTGGGCTCCTATAGGCTGTAGCAAGGTATTGATTCAAGAGGTGGACCTGCTAAAGAATCCTGCCCAACTGTAGCTCTCTGGGGCTACATAACCAAGTCACCGCACTTCACTCCTGAAGGGATGTCTGCAAACATGGTGAAATCAGATCTACTCATATTGCTGCTGCTATTGCTCTACTGATGCTTCTGCACTGATGCTGCAACTACTGCAATAATGAGTCTGATCTCCTCAGATCTTGAAGTACTAGCTTCCATAGGGCTACTCCCTATGAAAGTAGATTCCCTCTAGGTCTCAATCTCCCTATGGGAAATCTCTTTTCTCCCTCCTGGCAACTCGCACTGTCCTCCTGTACTGGAAACTAGACTGCATAGCTTTGCACTGGGAACCTTCTGGGTGGAACTGCACTTGCATCTTGCAACTAGTTATAAAATTGTTATCAAAATGAATGACTGCACCTGCTGACACTATGATCCTTCTGCTACTAATTCTATTGGGCTCCCGTAGCAAGGATACTGATCCATGTGATAAATCTGCAGCATCTGGATCTAATCTGCTGCTCTTCCATGGATCCTGCCCATTTGTGGCCATCTCCGACAATGTCGAAAATCTCCTCTTCCCTTCTGCTTAGCTGTTGCCTAGCTATACTTACTCCCTTTTGGAGTGAGAAACTATTCTCACAACTATTGCTGATATGAAAGGGAAATCGAACTTCTTCAACCTAGAAGTTCCCTAAGGAAACTTTTCCCTTAGTGTGTGCTCTTCTTCTTCCCAACGCTAGTTCTGCTGTTGCAAAACCAATGCGTCCAGTTGGAGATTTGCTCTGCAAAAAGATACTAGCTTCTCCCGCTGTCTCTGGAATTTCTCGATCTGGAAAAGTTAAGTTTTCTGTCGCTCTCTCAGAAAAAACTGATTTTCCTCGAGAAATACAACCTCTTGGCCAAGGAATTGCGCAACCCTATGGGGTTTCGAACTGCTGCTCATGCTGAGCATCGAAACTTCTCTTTTCTTCTGCTATTGAGCTTTTCGGCTGATTATCTATGCTCTAATACCATGTGAAAATTCGGCTAACCTCGAATCCTATTGCAACAATTGATGTTAATTCTTCTAATTGCTAATTTACTCAACAATTTATCTGCTGTTTCCTAGACAAATATCGAATTAAATACACTGCAATATTCACAAATAAACTATGGAAGAAAAATAAATGCAGGAAGAAATATATGCACACACACAAATAACACTGTTATTTTTGGACCAATGTCGCTAGAAAAACCCAACTTGGGAAAATCGGTGCAGAAGCTGAGGGTTTTAATATTATGCAACAGTGAAATCTGAGTACAAACAATGAATGCCTAAACTGGCAATCCAAACAGAGAAAAATTGGCAAAAGTATCTAGTGAGGAAAATTCCTCACTCCACAGGGTATCTGACACTGACGTCAACTCTAAATTGAGTCTTCCCAACTGCCTCTGCGCAGTCTCTGCATTACCCTACACAGTCACTGCATCACTACAACTCGGAATTGCGTTACCTCATGCAATCTTGTCAGCTGCTGTCTGGGAAACTAATTTTCTCGGCCTCTAGAATCTATGCCCAACTTCTGGCATTGAATTTCACCTTCTCCCCAGCAAAATGAAATCCCTCCCCGGATCTGGAATTCCTCCTCCGACTTCACTATCTTTGCCCCTTTCTCACTGCTTCGATCTTACTGAATCACTTCCGGCAACAAAACACTGCTATTCTGGAAATCGATTTCCCAGTAAAATCAAAATGCTCAAGTATCTCAAGTGATTTCTGCAAGCCCCATCGACTTCTTATAATTGTTCGTTGAGACTTCAACAACCAAGATTATATCTTAATCAATGGCTACGATTAACTAGAAATCGATCCATGTGACTTTCTAGAACATTCACACCATGACTTAATTAATTCTGATTAATTAATCATATTCCCTAAGTTTAGACTTAGGAAATAATAAAAAACTGACTAATAATCTAATTAAGTTGTATCTATGTTGAATTTCTAGAAACAATTTTTAGGTTTTGGAGATCTCATTTATTCTTTCCTCTCCACAAAATTTCAAGGCTAGAACGCATCTGATGCTACAAAAACTAACAATAGGCCCATTAGTTAAATTGAACTCCTAAGTGGTGTATAAATAGGAGTTAGTTTTATTCATTTGTATCATCACTTGACTTGGGATCACTCTATCTTTAGAGAACTTCACATTTTTCCTTGGAGGATTATTTTTGCATGATGGATGAATTTTGATGTATGGATTAGATTATTTCTATCTTGGAGCTTCTTAATTGCAAATGTGATGCTAGTTTGATATACTCTCTAACATTGTAAGTGCAAATTTAACACTATTTTTCTTCTTGTTGCATACATTGGAACATTCGCTATAATTAAGGATAATTACTGCACATATGTGATGTGGAATTATGTGTTTATTTAGCTTATTCTATGTATGAGCCATTGTTAGATGAATGAAATGTCCTAGAGATCATGTTATCTTGATAAGCTTGCACTGTTTGTATGAAGTATAAATGCTTAAAAGTCACTTTTCTTCTCTTTCCTCTAACATTGGATGAAGTTGACTTTTGGAGCCTCCTTGACCAAGAAACTAAATCCTTCTTCATTATCATCCTTGACTCCATATCCCCAAGTGAATTTGGCACTGGTCCCTAAAAAAGGGTGATCATTTTAACCCTCTTTTTCACTTTTTTCCCTTTTTTCCTAGGTTTAGCCCCATTAGGTCACATAGGGCATCAATGTCTCGGGAAACTGGCCACAGGAAAACTTCAATCTCCTAGATGCAACTCCGCTGGTGGTTCCCCTAACTCTCCTCCGAATTTGAAGCAACTTCGATGGGGGAATCTCCAGATACCCCAAGCCCTAGCTCTAGGATCAAGTTCTGCCTAGGTGTTCCCAAGGCTAGAACCAAGTAGGATCATTTTAACATCTTTCGGTGAAAATTCTTGTTTGATCCTTTCCCCTCACCTTGGCTAGGTTAAGAACATCATTGGTTGCCCAAATCCATCCTCTAACCTGGGCTGGGTCCACTTGGCCTTGTGTGGTCCCATTCTTCATCGAAGTCTATTTATCAAGGATTACTCGGGAATCCAAGTTCCCAAGGGATTTTAGGGATTGAGAACTTCCTTTATAGGTCATTTTCTTCAACATCAAGCCTCCAATCCTCATCTCCTTTTCTTAGAAAATCAGGTTCCTTGCTTAGAAGGCAAACAAGTTCCATTCTTCATTCTATCCTAGGGAAAGGGTCTTTAAGGTCACTTCATACCTATTCATTGATCCATCCTTTATAAGCGACTTCCTAACTATCGAGTCTCCTCCCATCGGTGAAAGTCCGTAAAGAGCAGGAAGTCTTAGCTATAGTGACAGTGGGCTAAGTCTCCATTGTTTCCCTTGACTTAGCAGTTGCCCTCTTAGGAGTCCCTTTTACATCCCTTGCTGGTTTGAGTGGTAACAGGTTGAAGGTTCACAGGAAATAGATCTGAAAAACCTCAAGGTTAAGGTGAAAATTTTCAATTTGCAATAAAACTTAGATTCATGAGATCTCTATAATCTAGAGGTGTGCAACATATCCTCATGCACCAACTTCTCTTTGGCATGTTTTCCAAAGTAGGTTCTCCAGTGCTTCTTCTCAACATGTGTATGGGTCCATAACAAACCTCCATGAAGTATGCTCCTCAACCGAAGCATCCTAAAGTCAAGTATCCAACTTCTAAGGTGTATGGCACATAGTCCTATTCTCTTATGGCTGTGTGCCCTCTTTGAAGTGCCTAGTGCTCATCCTCATAAATGGGTGCCTCTCCTAATTACACACGCAATTGGCTTTGCTATTGTGTGCACCAAATAGGTTAGTCATCATGCCACATAGGATAATAACATCCTAGGTAAGTGCACTATGTTAACAATTACACAAGGTCAAATACTGTTGAGAATTTGTAGGGCTGTAGGTTAATACAAATTCTCTTCTTTGATAATTACTTGTGACCTTACTTGTGATACTTATGTCTTATTCTTCTTTTAGTTTAGTTAATCTTTCATCAAGTCAATTATCAAAATGCTCAAGACACAAAAGTTAGGCTCCTAGAGCCAGGGCAAAACCTCTCCCTGTTGGAGAGGAAAAACCCATAAATAATTTTTCTTATACATCTTCAAATGACAAACACCGTGACCCAGACTTTGACCTAGATATGCTTCCAAGACCTTGCTCCTTCAACTTCAATTCTTCTTTTCAACAATTTGCTTGCTGCCTCTTTTACTTAAGATGACTGTCTTATCTTTAATAAATTCCTTCTTCAAATCAGCAACCTTGAATTAACGCTTTCCAGCACTTTTCCACACCTTAGTTTGTACGTCTATACTTTCCTCAATTTCCTTATAAGATGATGTCTCTTCTGTTCTGCACTTCAGCACTTCGCATTATCCTTCAGTACTTTGTATTTAGCACTTTGCTTTAACCTTTAGTACCTTGCCTTCAGCATTTAGCATTTAGTTTCAGCACTTCGAATTTACCTTCAGCACTTCGGATTTACCTTAAGACTTTCAGACCTTCGCATTAACCTTCAGACCTCAAACCTTCAGACTTCCAGACCTTCGCATTAACCTTCAGACCTTAGACCTTCAGACTTCGCATTTATCTTCAGATGTATACTTCGGATTTATACTTCGCTTTTATCTTCAAGTTTTTGACCTTCACATTTCAGACCTGCACTTTTATGAACCTACTTATCCGAAAATTTCTGTTTTCAAATGAACCGTAGAGCAATTATATATAGGTGTAGTTTTTCTAGTCTTCAAGTTGACTCATCAAGTTGACTTCAGGCCGACTTAAATAACATTCCATGAGGTGTTTATTCCAGCATGTTGGAGGGCTGTCTACGCTATATAGGAGCTTAACTTTCAATGCCCTTTTTGAGCTTGTTTCCCATCTTCTTTGAGGGTTGTTTGAGAGCTTATTTACAAGGTCTTTGGAGCATACTAAACTAAATCCTTCATGTCTATATGACCCCTAATTATATTTATTCCTAGATCCTAATAGACATCATGAAGAAGTCTGTCTACATAATAAAAGCTTGCTCATAAAACCCATGAAACAAGTACACCAAAATACATTTTATTATCTTTGACATCTTCTTTGAATAAATACATAATTACATAGTCAACATGAAGACCGACCTAGTTACACTTTTCAACACTCCCTCTTAACTAGGGAGGTATTCATACAGGTACATGGTTACTTTCAAATTGAAGAATCTCATAAGAAGAATCAGATTGGTAATCACATATGTATAGTATCATATCAACTAGCATTGTCCTAGTGCAAGGCCTTGACTAACAACCCCATCTCTCAATGAGACAATGGGCTACAATGCTGGCGAGACACATGACTTATAGACACCATCGTCATTGTCTCTCCAAGATACATGCTCCACCCGGGTGTTCCCAAAGTATGACCTTCTTGGACTATTCTTCTCTTGGGTAGCTAGCCCTCCAAAAATATCGGTCCCCGACTACTCTTGTCTTGAATGCCCTAATACATTCTCAAAGAGTATCGAATGCCAGAGGATTACCCAATCCTCCATTCTGTCTTCCCAAGTGAAGACCAGAATGATGTGTCTATCTTTCCCTCTCAACTAGGGAGGACCTATTTCACAAGGGAATGTACTCATTCCTATACAAGGAATGTACCTAAGCTCATTCTTAGGAACTACCAAGTTTATTCCAAGTAAGAAACTCATCATCAGTCTCCCTCTTAACCAGGGACCTCTAGCACAATGCTGGCGAGACACGTGACTTATAGACACCATCGTCATTGTCTCTCCAAGGTACATACTCCACCCGGGTGTTCCCAAAGTATGACCTTGGACTATTCTTCTCTTGAGTAGTTAGCCCTAAAAAAATATCGGTCCCTGACTACTCTTGTCTTGAATGCCCTAATGCATTCTCAAAGAGTATCGAATGCCAGATGATTACCCAATCCTCCATTCTGTCTTCCCAAGTGAAGACCAGAATGATGTGTCTATCTCTCCCTCTCAACCAGGGAGGACCTATTCCACAAGGGAATGTACTCATTCCTATACAAGGAATGTCCCTAATCTCATTCTTAGGAATTACCAAGTTTCTTCCAAGTAAGAAACTCATCATCAGTCTCCCTCTTAACCAGGGACCTCTAGCAGCAATGGTGAGACACCTAGCTGCTCATGAAGAATTCCGGTCCTCGATGTCATGGATTTCGATATTGAGGAATCTTCAACTTTTAGCTTCATAGGGCACAGATCATCCATCACTTCTATTTTGAGTCATGTCAGCTATCAGAGAGTGATTCATCAAACTCCGTTATCTGGTCCACTGTTATGCCATGTTGCTTTCTTTCAAATCATATCCAAGGATCATACATCCGTTCTTATGATTGGCAGCCCTGCACAAATTTATCCAGAAAACATATTCATATGAACTTTTAGAACAAAAGTTACCTTAGTGATGATCTTTCACCATGACATCTTCCTGTAGGCATCGACATCCTTCATATAGATTGACATGTCTCCTAATGATATGTTTTTCCAAGGGTCTTCTTCTTTACCAGACTTTTGTTAGAGTCTACATATCTTCCCAGCAGATCTCCTAGTCACGTTTTCTTGGCCTTCAGATGATAACTGCCTCTTGACATGTTTGTACTTCATGATCTCTTCCTCTCTACAAATTCTTCATTTCCAGGGTATTACACATTTTCTAGTTTCTTGTTTATGTACAACCACCTCATTTTCTATGAGGTCATATTATGTTGATTTCATCTGTTAGTGCACTGAGAGATCCTTCTTCATAGATCATACTCCTAAATACGGAGGTATATTACTAGCAACCATATGACATGACTTCACAGCATCCAATATCAGCATATATGTCTGCTTACTTGATACCTATTTTCCTTGAGTCATCCTAAAGCTTCATTCCTTTGAACTGCTTCATCAATATGTCATCACACCCCAAAAATTTTGTCTCCATGATGACCCTTGATCTGATGACTGCTTTACTTTAGTAGAGAGGTTTTTCCAGAATCTGTTTCACCGAGAGCTCCTTCCATGCTTCTATCGAGATGCTTCTTAATGTACATTGCTATGATACAATTTTACAACCAATCAGATATCACTTAAAGGGAAAGATTATCTCAATCATAATAGAGATCTCTTCCTTCTTCCTTCTTAGATCTTTTAGCATCAGGTTCTTCTCTTTCATAAGTGACATGAGCTTTTTCCTTTTTCCTCTTGTCCTTTCCAGATTTAGGACAATCTCTTTTATAATGCCCAAGCTCATCACATCCAAAGCATCGCACGTTGTCCATATTTCTTCTTTTATTCTGAGGGCCAAACTTTCCGAATCTTCCTTTCTTCCTGTATGAGGCTGCAAAGGCATGATCCCCTTCACTTGGTCCTGTGTCAACTTTGGCCTTTAGTCTTGTTTCCTCTATTTTACATAGAGACCATAAATCATGGAATGGAGTGGCTTCTTTCTTCCCATATAGACTAGAAGTGAAGTTTCCTCATTCCTCTGGTAGAGCATTCAACACCACTATAGTCATCTCAGTGTCAGACATCACTTCTCCTATTTCCTGCAGTTGATCTCTTATTTCGGAAATCCTCATAAAGTATGGAGTGATTCCTGCTTCCCTTGATAATTTCATTTTGTATAGTTCTTGTCTCAAAGAGATTGCTTCTCTAGCAGTACTCACAAAGAATATCTCCACCAATTTCTCATATATTTGTTTTGCAGTCTTTAGTTTTGATACATAGGGAATGAGAGAGTCTTTGATGGATTCTATGAGAATCCTTTGCTTTGGGCTCTAATTTCTCCCTTCACGTACTTGGCATGAGCTGGAGTGTCTTCTTTTGGGGGTTGAACAGTAGATCTTTCGATATACTCCATTACTTCGTCTTCAATTAAATTTATGTCTGTCGTCTTCTTCCATGCACTAAAGTTTGATAACCCAACCAACTTGTTGCTTTCTTTACAGTAAGGCATCTTGACAGATAGGGTCATGGATACTTACTTGAGTAGATTGGCTTGCAGCTTCCTTGATGATGATGGAAAGTAAAGTCAAGGGTTTCCTTCAAGATATGAGCTTCTTCAATGTTGGTGTACTTGAACCTTGAAGTAGCTAGATAGTCCTCCTTCCAAACTGATTTGACTTTCCAACCCGAACTTTGATCTTCGTTTCTTTGAGTGTCTTTGTTGACAAGCAACCCTTGTGTTCAGCATCTTAGCTTTGATACCATGTTGAGAATTTGTAGGGCTGTAGGTTAATACAAATTCTCTTCTTTGATAATTACTTGTGACCTTACTTGTGATACTTATGTCTTATTCTTCTTTTAGTTTAGTTAACCTTTTATCAAGTCAATTACAAAATGCTCAAGACACAAAAGTTAGGCTCCTAGAGCCAGGGCAAAACCTCTCCCTGTTGGAGAGGAAAAACCCGCAAAGAATTCTTCTTATAGATCTTCAAATGACAAACACCATGACCCAGACTTTGACCTAGATATGCTTCCAAGACCTTGCTCCTTCAACTTCAATTCTTCTTTTCAACAATTTGCTTGCTGCCTCTTTTCCTTAAGATGGCTGTCTTATCTTTAATAAATTCCTTCTTCAAATCAGCAACCTTGAATTAACGCTTTCCTGTACTTGTCCACACCTTAGTTTGTACCTCTTTACTTTCCTCAATTTCCTTATAAGATGATGTCTCTTCTGTTCTGCACTTCAGCACTTAGCATTATCCTTCAGTACTTTGTATTTAGCACTTTGCTTTAACCTTTAGTACCTCGCCTTCAGCATTTAGCATTTACTTTCAGCACTTCGAATTTACCTTCAGCACTTCGGGGTTACTTTCAGACCTTTGCATTAACCTTCAGACCTCAGACCTTCAGACTTCCAGACCTTCGCATTAACCTTCAGACCTTAGACCTTCACACTTCACATTTATCTTCAGATGTATACTTAAGATTTATACTTCGCTTTTATCTTCAGGCTTTTGACCTTCACATTTCAGACCTGCACTTTTATGAACTTACTTATCCGTAAATTTCTGTTTTCAAATGAACTGTAGAGCAATTATATATAGGTGTAGTTTTTCTAGTCTTCAAGCCGACTCATCAAGTTGACTTCAGGCCGACTTAGATAACATTCCATGAGGTGTTTATTCCAGCATGTTGGAGGGCTGTCGACGCTGTAAAGGAGCTTAACTTTCAATGCCTTTTTCGAGCTTGTCTCCCATCTTCTTTGAGGGCTGTTGGAAAGTTTATTTACAAGGTCTTTGGAGAATACTAAACTAAATCCTTCATGTCTATATGACCGCTAATTATATTTATTCCTAGATCCTAATAGACATCAAGAAAAAGTCTATCTATATAATAAAAGCTTGCTCATGAAACCCATGAAGCAAGTACACCAAAAATACATTTTATTATCTTTGACATCTTCTGTGAATAAATACATAATTACATAGTCAACATGAAGACCGACCTAGTTACACTTTTCAACAAATACCACTCAAACTGGGCTATCCATATGTCCATCAAGCATCACCAAAGGAGTAGGAGACCTAGTGCTCTCTTGTCTAGGTGACAACACTTTTGGAGTAATACCCCAAAGCTAACAGACCCCTGTATTGCAAGGTTGTGCTAAAATTTAATACATTGATGATCTTGCTTCCAAAATTTGTCTTGGGATTTAGTATTATTTAGCATCTTATGAGCATTCACTTGTGTTAGTCATTTTCTTGTCATGCATTTAAAATTTTATGTTGATGATTATTTTTGAATAGGTGCTCTATAAAGTTGAACTACAAGAAAGAGAAAGAAAAAGCACGCCAATTACATAAGCAGGACAAGGAGAGACAGAAACAAAGGAGGTAATTTCCTAAGCAATATAATCTTAGTTTTCTATATAATTTCATTATGTTGTAGTTTATAGTAACATACTTGTTAGCTATCATATAATTGTAGTTGATAACTTGATGTTGTATGAGTTGTCATTATTATTTGTGTTGTAGACACGATAAAGGAGACAAAAAACGGCCATATAGTGAAAGTGATGATGAAATGCACAATGAGTCAGAGAGGAAGAGTAGAAGGAACGAAATAGGTATGGTATTCTTACATATATCAGCTTTCTTGATGGACACATACTATTAAATACAGAAGATGCACCATCTCTTGTACAACCACAATTTCTCTTTATATAATTTAGATGCCTTATAAAATTATGTTTGCTATTTTCCTAATTGTCCTTATGTTCCTTTCATCAACATATAGCACCTAAGAAGAGTAAGGCTTAGTCAACATTTATAATATTGACATAATGTCAATTTCAAGATAGTCCGAAGCCAATTGCTTATAAACTACAGTAGTCGTGAGAATAAGATTGAACAATAACATTAACATTGACTTACAATTCAATTAATTGGTCTGCTTTTTGTAGGTACATTCTAGATACAAAATAGCACTCCATGTTTTGGGTTATGTTATTTGTCGTCCTTTGTTTCCAACTTTACACCTTTTTGAGGGAAAATTGTTTTTGGTTGGATGTAAAAGAGAAATCAATTTACCAAATCTATAATATCCTTTTTTGAATTATTTTATAATCCTCTCAGAATTTCCCCAAATTTCCTTAGAAAAATTTTAGTAATAATTTTGCCGTAAAATTTAATTAAATTCAATAGGAAAAATTTGGAAAGCCCACATTTTTATTTAAATCCACATAAAAAAAAATAAGAGCCAATATTCGTAATTTCCAGATGAAATTCCATAGCAAAATTCCAGCCAATTTTTATTAATAAATTTTGGTGAAATTTACACAAATTATTCATGGAACTTGTTCGCAAATTTTGGCTAGTTCCCCCTTAAATCAACTCAGCCTCCTTTCTGATATTTCACTGCCCCTAATTAACTCGGCCTCTGTAATGTAATTTCCCTTGCCAGAATAATCCTGGTCTCCTGCCAATACATCAATCTCCCAAACCCTGGATTCTGACGGTTCTAAACTCTCTCTCGTTAAGCGCCAATGAGGAATCTAGTTGATCCCTCCAAATGAGTAGCTTGTGTGTATCTTGCAAAACTAAAACTAGTTTTGATGCCTAGGGAGGATAGTTTCACCCCTGAAGATGATCCACACTTGGGATTGCAAACCCTTACACCAAGCTCAATGAGCCCATAAAATCAATTCATCAAATTTCCAATCACGTCCCCCGAAATGAGCTAATTTTTTTATAGAGACGGCCATTCCTAATAACATGGGTCATCTGAATACCTTGGATCACATTTTCCTCTTTTAATAAGTGACTTTATAATATTTCTTTTCCTTAGTCACTTTTTAATAAATTAATTCCATGATATTTAATGTTCATTAACCTATGGGAATTAGCTAGGCCATTGCTATCAACATCTGGAAAAAGAGACATTACAATCTGTTAATTTGACAGCTCAGTGACAAATTCCAACCATTGCATTGAATTCCTCTTTTCGAGAGGACCAAAATTGACTTTTGAAGCACTCAGTTCGGATAAGGTAAAGTGGATTTTTTAAGTCAAGCCCACAAGTACAAATTTGTCAAGGTCGACCTTGGGTCAAATGACACATCTCAAGTATAAGATGGCACCCCTCAAGTTGCATATAAATACAAGTTGAGTCCTCCTCATTTGGCACATCATCAACTTGACACATCTTTTCTCTCTCATCATTTGATTGGTTCGTACAGCTCATAATCGCAGGGAATCTCTCACATGTTCGAAGGGACAAGTGCCTATTTCAATTGGCCGAATTTCAGACCTGTTTTAGGGCATTGACCAGCATTGACTTGGGTGTGATTGACATGTTTTGACTGCATTTTTGGCTGGAATATTTCTGTTCTAGCAGGCTGCAAATATTGGCACAAAATTCAAGGCAATGTGAGCACTTTGACTGCAACCCTAATTGCAGACTTTGACCGCAGGTTCCTTCTCTATGTTGACCAAGTTTGACTGCTCCAAATTGGACTGTTTTGGGCTCATTTCAATCAGCTAAGGAGGCCGCATTAATTGCTCCAGGACCGAGCTCTTTTGAAGACCATTTTGACTGCTGACCTATTTCTGTTTAGGGCACACTTTGGAAACAGTTGACTGCTATTGACTTGGGCAGATTGCAGGAAGATCAGATTTGACTATTGTTGACTTCATCTCTCTGTCTCTTATCTCTGATTTGGATAGTTGCTTGGCATATTAACATTATTGGATATTGGATTTTTAGATATTGGCTAGTTAAAGCTTGATTTTGACTCTTGATGATTCACTCTCTCTGCTGAACAGTTGAAGACAATCTAATAGAAGAAGATTTGCAAAGGGTTTCACAAGCAAAGCTTTATTTTAGGTCAAAGGACTTCTTCTTGATGTCCTTTAGGGATTTGTCTTCTGGTTATAAATGTATTAAAGAGTCATGTTTATGATGAGTCAAAGTCACTCTTGTATGCTTCAATACCTTGTCACATAAACCTTCAAGTCATAGCCCAGAATATGGCTCAGTTCAGCAATGAAGGAAGTGATCAAGTCGGCCTCCATACCTCTGCACAAGTCGGCTCAAAGATAGGCCTTCACATCGGCTCGAAAGGGCAGATCTGTCCTATATATATAAGGATGAACTGCGGCTCATTTGAGGTAAGAAATTGCGGATGTCCCTGAGATAGAACAACGTGAAGAAGTCTGAGTTCTTCGGTGATATAGATTGGAAGAAAGTGCGAACAAGGGTTGAATTAAAGTATGAAATTTGAATATATGACTGTGCAAGGTGCATTGAAGTGCGAGATACATCACTGTGTTAAGGTGCATTGAAGTGCAAGATATATCACTGTGTCAAGGTGCATTGAAGTGCGAAATATATGACTGTACAAGGACTGCAGATAAGTGCGGATAAGGGACTGCACTCAAGCATAAAGTAAGGTCTGCGTTCAAGTAAGACTGTATTATAGTGCGGATTCAGGACTGCATTCAAAAGGGAGAAGAATAACGTTATAGTACTGAAGCAAGATCTACATTCAACATAAATAAGGGCTGTGTTAAGACATAAGATTATCACTGAGTATAACATGAAGAATGGATGATGTATAAGGACATATTCATGATATAAAGTGGACTGTTCTATAAAAGCAAATCAAGATAAGCATGTACAGTCATCAAGAACTACACAAGGTGAAGCATACATGGTACTGATATCAAAGAAAGGAACTCATATAGCCGGAGAAGAAAGAATATAAGTAGAGACCGAGATCTCTAGTGTTAGTGCTGAAAGGTGCAAGAAAGTGCAGTATGGTGCAGAAAGAAGTATCAGCTCAAGGAGTCAACGAAGAAGAAGTGACAAGGTATTGGAGGCATACATAGGTCAAGGGTTTGTGTCATGGTCATGGTACTTGTCAATTGAAAGTCTATAAGAAGAATTTCTTGTGGGTTTTCCTCTCCAAGAGGGAGAGGTTTTGGCCCTGGCTTGAAAGGCCTAAATCCGTGTCTCTTGTGTTTTTGGTAATTGACTTGATGAAAGACATAATAAGCTAAGAAGAGAAGACATAAGTATACAAAGTAAGCTCACAAGTAATTATCAAGAAGAGAATCTGAATTAATCACCGCCCTACCTAATTCTCAACATGGTATCAGAGCTAAGGAGCTGAAGGCAAGGGATACTTGACAAGGAGACACTCAAATCAAAGTCAAGGTCAAAGTTTGCGTTGGGAAGTCAAATCAGTTTGCAAGAAGATTCTCAAGCCATCTCAAGAAGACCTTCAATCTCATTGAAAAGATTCACTTATCAAGGAGATAATCTTTGCCATGAAAGATTTATATTGAAGACATTGTTGGAAGAGACATCATCTTTGTGAAGACATCTTTTATCATCAAGGAGATCCAAGGTCACCTTCATTGAAAAGCTCAATCTAAGAAGGAGTTTCTAACTTCATCTTCATCATCAAGGAAGCTGCTAGAAGGAGGAAGACACTCTATTCAAGTAAGTATCTTTGACCTCATCTAAATCTGTCAAAATGGCTTATTGCAAAGAAAACAACAAATTGGTTGGGTCATCAAACTTTAATGCATGGAAGAAGAGGACAAATTTGAATCTAATCGAAGACGAAGTTATGGGCTACATCGAAGGATCTACAATTCAACCCTCAAAAGAAGATGCTCCAGCTCATGCCATGTACATGAAAGGAGAAATCAAAGCCCAGAGGATTCTCATAGAATCCATTAAGGACTCACTCATACCCTATGTATCAAAACTGAAAATTGCAAAAGAAATATATGAGAAACTGGTGGAGCTATTCTCTGTAAGTACTACAGGAGAAGTAGTCTCTCTGAGACAAGAACCATACAAGATGAAATTTTCAAGAGAGGAAGGAATCACTTCATATTTTATGAGGATTTCTAAAATAAGAGACCAACTGCAGGAATTGGGAGAAGTAATGTCTGATAATGAGATGACTACAATGGTGTTGATTGCTCTACCGGAAGAATGGGAAAACTTCACTTCAAGTTTATATGGGAAGAAAGAAGCAACACCATTCCAGGATCTATGGTATCTATTTAAAATAGAGGAAAAAAGATTAAATGCCAAAGCTGATCCAGGATCAAATAAAGGGAATCAAGCCTTTGCAGCCATGTCCAGGAAGAAAGGAAGATTCGACAAATTTGGTCCTCAGAATAAAGGAAGAAATATGGACAAAGTATGATGCTTTGAATGTAATGAACTTGGGCATTATAAAAGGGATTGTCCTAAATCTGGGAAGGACAAGAGGAAAAAGGAAGAAGCCCATGTGATGCAGGGGTATTAGATTCGAAAAATACTTTGTATTTTATTAAACATAGGGGGTCTTATGTTTGTGAGAAAATATTGAATTTATGTAAATATTAATAGGCTTTTTGAGTGATTTTAATTAATTATTTTGAGGATTTGTTAATGTTCCCATATGAATGGAGAACATGAGGGAAATTAGATTTTAGATATTTAAGAATTAATTATGAAATCCTAAGATAGATTTGGTTTCAAGATTTTAGGGATAAAAGCTAGATTGTAGGGGTTTGAAGATTTTGAGGATTTGGTTGAGATATTTGAGGATTTGAACCTAAATTGGTTCAATTAAATTTGTATAAATTAATAAGCTTAGAAGGCAAAAGAGAGAGAGGTAGGAGACAGGAATTAGTGTGGTTTGGACAAACAGGATTGTGAGCCTATGGGCATTCGTAAAAGGGCCAATGATTTGAAAATCAGGCCAAGAAGGAAGATTGTTTATGTAAGTACTGTGGGTATTAATGCAGAATTTAATTTTCTGAAGATTATGTTTCATTCCTGAGTATGGTTTGTGTGAATGAAATGGTTTACAATATTGATTGATTGTGATTGTGAATTTGGGCAAATCGATCACAGAATGGATCGATTCTGAGTGAGGAAGAATTCTGTGTAAGACAATGTGAATCGAATTTATGTGTTCGATTCTCCTTATTTCCTGAGATTATTATGTTATGGAGGAATCTGGATTGTTAATCTCTGTGTAGCTTTAGTTGACTCATACATTTTCGATAAACTCTGTATGTAGAGGATTCTGGTTTTTTCAGAAGTCAATTTTTATTGATAAAATCTTATATAAAGATCGTGGGGTTTGATTTACTAAATCGATGTCGATTTAGTCAAACTCCAACACAGAAATTTTGTTACAATTTGAATATTCAGTGGCATAAACCTTTGTATGATTAATTTAGCAGAGAATCGATGAAGTTTTAACTTTTTATGGAGAATGCATCAGATGTTCGTTGAATGCGTTAATCTTTTTATGAAAGATGCAGATATATTAGCGTTGAAAGACTGATTTTTGTCAATGTTGATCCATGTGCAGAAAGCATCGATCCTGTTTGGTGGAATCGAATTTCATTCGATTGAGATTCATTACAACAGTAATGAATTAGCATTGAACCTCTGTTTGCTTAAGCGGCATCAATTTTTATAGAAGATCTATTAGCTGGGATCGAGTCCATCTGTTTGAGTTAATGTGGTGAAGTAATTTCGACTTCAACATAAATGGAGGTCAATCCCAAGTTTTAGTGCAGTCATAGCATGGGTCGAAATCACATTGCAGGTGATTGACTGGTAATTAGAATATAGATTCTCAATGGAGAAGCGATAAGGTCTTGGCCTTCTGGGAAGGATGCAAGCGGTGTCAATTTTGGGTATGCCAAAGTTTTGAATCGAACTCTGTTTGTTTGAGCTAGCATCGGATTGGGCGACCCATGGCATCAAAGTATAAGTGTCGATTCGTGCAATAGAGCAGCGTTGAAGAACATGAATCGAAATCAAAGAAGAATGACCCATCGATGGCGTAGAGCTGTGAGAATGGAACGCGCCTGAAATGAATACATATGAAAACCTGTGTGAAGATTGATAAGTTCGATTTGCTATTTAATCTGTGCCATCAAATTCATAACAGAAAAGAAGGGATTGATTTGTATAAATCGATACCAGATTTTGTGTTGAACCACAATGCAGTAACTCCATGGAGAAGTTAACTCTGCGTGGAAGCTTCATTAAAGAACTCGATTCAATTGTTTCTTAATTAAGATCAGATTGCAATTATACCATTAATGAGGAGAATCGAGTGACACGTAGGTCTGACTCATTTAATATTTGATGTAGTTTGAAGATATGCAGGTTTGATGCGTTGGAGAACTGGTACAAGAATTACATTTTGTTGAATCGGCCAATTGATGGCATAGAGGTGACTTGTTAAGCACAGAAGCTCTGGATTGAAGAACGGGAAACAAAGGTAAACAAATTGTGTGAAATGATTAAGCTGTGGTGGATATACACCTTCAGATTTCCTTTAAGGTGAGGACGTAATATATAATTATATATTATGTTTGATGTGAGGTGAGGACCAAAGACTTAAAGCCCAGAGATTTGGCTGGGAATTCAATTACAATTCGAATGTTCATGAAGTGGGGAATGCCAATGGTTTTATAACCATTGTTTTATTTTGTAAAAGTAAAGCTTCCGCATGAAATTTTGGAACTGGGTTGATTGTTTGGTTTTTAATAACCGTGAGTTTAGAAAGTTAGCTTCCGCAGATTTGTAAGTTTGCCCAGAAAATGGATTTACTTGACATGAAGCTGGAATTGCATTTTTATATGCATTGAAGAGAGTGTGTTTGTAGTCGAAGGTGGTTTGCCCGCCATCAAGTGGTATCAGAGCGAGATAGCTCTGTTGAGAAATTGAAGATTTTTTTTTTTTTAAATCTAAATGTGTGATGAAGAATGAAGGAAGATCAGATTTTTAAATCTGATATGCTAGGGAGTACAAATTGCAGAACAGAGATTACAAAATGAATGGGAGGATGGTATCTTGCAAGATTCCATGGTGTAAAATAATTTTAAATCTGATTTGAAATTTATGATTGAGATTTATGGTTGCAGACAAGATGATGATGGCAGTGAACCTGATATTAAGCTAAAGGCTGGATAGGGAGGACAATTGCGGTGTTCTCAAGAGAAGTTGAGTTGAGGAAGATAACCTAGAGAGAGCAGAAGAAAGTGCTCAAGAGGTTCCAGACATGGTGAACCAGTACTTGCCAAAAGACCAAGTCCAGTGAGTGGATTGGTGAGGTAAGTGGTAGCAGGAGAGCTTGCTGTTGCAGAGGCTTGTGAAACTCATGGTGAGTGAGAAACTCATGGAGAATATGATCATGGAGGATCAGAGAAGAGGTTCAGAGGAATTCCATAGAGGTAAGATGACTAATAAGGTTAGAGAGAGAGAGAGATTGCAGTCCTGAAGGTACAATTGCAGGTACTACAGGAATGGATACAAGAGGAGGAAAACCAGAAAGGATGATGGATATTTCCACTGAAGGGAAAGAGAGTGATTTGGAAACCATTGTAGATGAGGTTGAGGCAGAGGGAGATTTCCTTATTTAAAGAGGAACTTAGAGTTCTTGAGCCAGAGATGGAATTTGAAGATTCCACAAGCAGATCTGTTCAAAAGGAAGTGCTGGAGGAAGAAGTCAAGACTGAAAGGTATTTTGGTTTTAAAACTAATGAGTTGTGTGTGTTTGCAGGTACATCACAGGGAGATGAACAAGCTTTAAAGTTTGTTAAAGAAAAGGAAAAGCACTGAATTTGAAATCGTTATGCATCAATGTCGAGATGGTGGTGCATTTAGCTGGCATGAAGACAGTATAGTCTCATGAGAATATCTACGTAATATTGGAGTGTATAGTAGCAGACCATCCGATGATGGGTCAAAAACCGTACAGAAGGGAGAAAATTGTGTGAAGTTTCCAAGTTCTACTCCTAATGAAATTGTTGAATTTGATAGGAAACTAGATCTTTAGAGAAGAGAATTGGAGAGGCAAAGAACTTACACACAGGATAATTTGCTGAAGAAGCAAGATAAGAAAGTTTTCATGAATGACAGTCATGAAGCAGAGGATGGAAAAAAGGAGAGACTAGCTGACAATCTCATGGAGGATGCAAATCAGCATACTGATGTGCTGATAGAGGATTTAGAAGAAAACTCAGAGCATCATACTGAAGTGTTGCCAGAGAAAGATGAGGAGAAAGCCAGTAAAGATTTTCTAAGTCTTGAAAGAGACTTAGAACTGCAGAAACAAGAATTGGTGACTGGATCATCAATTAAGACCATTGGGTCTTGTGATTTTAAAATTGACAATTTGATTGTGCTTACAGGTATTGCAGGAGACAGTCCATCCCTTGGAATTGTCTTGAAAGAAGAGGAACTGTTGCAGAAAGAAGGTGAGACAGTCATGTCTCATATGCAGAAACTTGTTACTATTGGTGACAAGGAAGAGTTGGCTTGTCTGAATAGCCAAGAGAAAACTGTGGGGCAGAATTTTGGAACTGCTACAGTGATGGAGAATCAGAATTCTATTCTGATTAAGGATGAAGGTACAGTGCTTGAAGAACTTGATTTGATTGCCAGAATCAATCAAGAAGGTGAAGGACAATTACTGAAGATTGTCAAGGAAGAAGAAGATGCTGGATTTGAATTGCAGCACACTGATAATGTGAAGCAAGTACATATGAGATGGTTGGAATGTTTGCTGAAGACATTTGAACCAGAGAAAGAAGTTGCAGGCACTGAAGTGAAAATGCTTGAAGCTATGAAAAGAATAGGAGCAGATATTAGTTTGCAGAATTTAATTTTTCTTACTAGTATACAAACAGAGATAAATGAGTATGTTACTGCAGGAAGAAAATTAAATGATAATTTATTTTCTGAAGATAAATTTGCAGGTGATGAGCAAAAGAATGTTGCAGAGGGACAGGAAGTTCGGGAGGCACCAACATGTGGGGTGACATCTGCAGGAGTAAAACCAATGTTAGCAACAATCGGGGAGACAGTAGCAACAGTATTAGCAACAACAAGAAGTGAAAGAAGCAACAAGAGGCAGAGGAATTTCCAGATAGAAGATAAGCTAGACATAGAGATTGAAAGCATCAGAAGACTGATTATGAAGGTGTCTCAGAAGCAGCTAGAAAGCAGAAGAATTTTTACAAAGGAAAGACAAGGAAAGATTGTGAAAGTGCAGCCAGTGGAGCAAGGCAGCATAAGATATGGAGACCTGGAGAAAAGCAGCAAGCAACAACAGATGATAACTTGCAAAACAAAGTATGGGATCCAGGAGGCAGAGATTAAAGGCACATGATCAGGAGATCATGAATCATTTTCAGACTTGGGAGTCTGATGCAGGGGCATTAGATTCGAAAAATACTTTGTATTTTATTAAACATAGGGGGTCTTATGTTTGTGAGAAAATATTGAATTTATGTAAATATTAATAGGCTTTTTGAGTGATTTTAATTAATTATTGTGAGTATTTGTTAATGTTCCCATATGAATGGAGAACATTAGGGAAATTAGATTTTAGATATTTAAGAATTAATTATGAAAGCCTAAGATAGATTTGGTGTCAAGATTTTAGGGATAAAAGCTAGATTGTAGGGGTTTGAAGATTTTGAGGATTTGGTTGAGATATTTGAGGATTTGAACCTAAATTGGTTCAATTAAATTTGTATAAATTAATAAGCTTTAGAAGGCAAAAGAGAGAGAGGTAGGAGACATGAATTAGTGTGGTTTGGATAAACAAAGATCAGAGCCACGTATTCGTAAAAGGGGCCAAAGCTGATTTGAAAACTGTGCCAAGAAGGAAGATTGTTTATGTAAGTACTGTGGGTATTAATGCAGAATTTAATTTTCTGAAGATTATGTTTCATTCCTGAGTATGGTTTGTGTGAATGAAATGGTTTACAATATTGATTGATTGTGATTGTGAATTTGGGCAAATCGATCACAGAATGGATCGATTCTGAGTGAGGAAAATTTTTGTGTAAGACAATGTGAATCGAATTTATGTGTTCGATTCTCCTTATTTCCTGAGATTATTATGTTATGGAGGAATCTGGATTGTTAATCTCTGTGTAGCTTTAGTTGACTCATACATTTTCGATAACCTCTGTATGTAGAGGATTCTGGTCTTTTCAGAAGTCAATTTTTATTGGTAAAATCTTATATAAAGATCGTGGGGTTCGATTTACTAAATTGATGTCGATTTAGTAAAATTCCAACACAAAAATTTTGTTACAATTTGAATATTCAGTGGCATAAACCTTTGTATGATTAATTTAGCAGAGAATCGATGAAGTTTTAACTTTTATGGAGAACGCATCAGATGTTCTTTGAATGCGTTAATCTTTTTATGAAAGATGCAGATATATTAGCGTTGAAAGACTGATTTCTGTCAATGTTGATCCATGTGCAGAAAGCATCGATCCTGTTTGGTGGAATCAAATTTCATTCGATTGAGATTCATTACAACAGTAATGAATTAGCATTGAACCTCTGTTTGCTTAAGCGACATCAATTTTTATAGAAGATCTATTAGCTGGGATCGAGTCCATCTGTTTGAGTTAATGTGGTGAAGTAATTTCGACTTCAACATAAATGGAGGTCAATCCCAAGTTTTAGTGCAGTCATAGCGTGGGTCGAAATCGCATTGCAGGTGATTGAATGGTAGTTAGAATACATATTCTCAATGGAGAAGCGATAAGGTCTTGGCCTTCTGGGAAGGACGCAAGCGGTGTCAATTTTGGGTATGCCAAAGTTTTGAATCGAACTCTGTTTGTTTGAGCTAGCATCGTATTGGGCGACCCATGGCATCAAAGTATAAGTGTCGATTTGTGCAATAGAGCAGTGTTGAAGAACATGAATCGAAATCAAAGAAGAATGACCCATCGATGGCGTAGAGCTGTGAGAATGGAACGCGCATGAAATGAATACATATGAAAACCTGTGTGAAGATTGATAAGTTCAATTTGCTATTTAATCTGTGCCATCAAATTCATAACAGAAAAGAAGGGATTGATTTGTATAAATCGATACCAGATTTTGTGTTGAACCACAATGCAGTAAATCCATGGAGAAGTTAACTCTGCGTGGAAGCTTCAGTAAAGAACTCGATTCAATTGTTGCTTAATTAAGATCAGATTTCAATTATACCATTAATGAGGAGAATCGAGTGACACACAGGTCTGACTCATTTAATATTTGATGTAGTTTGAAGATATGCAGGTTTGATGCGTTGGAGAACTGGTACAAGAATTACATTTTGTTGAATCGACCAATTGATGGCGTAGAGGTGACTTGTTAAGCACAGAAGCTCCGGATTGAAGAACGGGAAACGAAGGTAAACAAATTGTGTGAAATGATTAAGCTGTGGTGGATATACACCTTCAGATTTCCTTTAAGGTGAGGACGTAATATATAATTATATATTATGTTTGATGTGAGGTGAGGACCAAAGACTTATAGCCCAGAGATTTGGCTGGGAATTCAATTACAATTCGAATGTTCATGAAGTGGGGAATGCCAATGGTTTTATAACCATTGTTTTATATTGTAAAAGTAAAGCTTCCGCATGAAATTTTGGAACTGGGCTGATTGTTTGGTTTTTAATAACCATGAGTTTAGAAAGTTATCTTCCGCAGATTTGTAAGTTTGCCCAGAAAATGGATTTACTTGACATGAAGCTGGAATTGCATTTTTATATGCATTGAAGAGAGTGTGTTTGTGGGTTTGGCAGGGTTTGCCCGCTATCACCATGTCACAGATGAAAGTGAAGAACCTGATGCAAAGATATCTAATAAAGAAGAACCGAGAGATCTCTATTATGATTAAGATCATCTTCCTCTTTAAGTGATTTCTGTTGGTTGTAAAATAGTATGATAGGAACCAGTGTATATTAATAGCATCATGATAGAAGCATGGAAGGAGCTCTCGAAGAATTAGCTCCTGGAAACCTCATTGATATCTACATTGTTGGAAGGAAGTGATCAAGATCAAGGGCCATCATTCAATAAGCGATATGGATACAGGTGCTAACATTTTCTAATGGAGTTCTCTATGAATTCACTGGTTATAAAGAAAGAAAAAGGTTTCATCGAGAATTCTATGTTACAGAATTCTCAAATTAGAATATGATGACATATTGATGAAGTAGGTCAAGGGAATGAAGTTCTCCATTCTAGTAAAATCGTTGCAGGATGATTCAAAAGGAAAAGGATGAGGTACATATATCTATGTGTTGACACTGGATGCTGTGAAGTCATGTCATATGGTTGTAGGTGGTTGTATACAATCAAGGAACTGGATACTGGAAGTTCCTAGGATGAAGCTGTGTGGAGAAAGAATGGAAGAGATCATGAAGTGCAACCATGTAAAGAGGTGGTTATCATCCTGAAGCCAAGAAGACGTGACTAGGAGATCTCCTGGGAAGATATGTGGATTTTGATAAAGAAGAAGACCCTTGACAAAAACATATCTTTAGGAGATGTGTCAATCTGTATAAATGATGTCGATGCCTACAAGAAGATGTCATGGTCAAATATCAACACTAAGGTAACTTTTGATTTAAAAGTTCTTATGTATATGTTTATCTGGATAAGTTTATGCAGCGCGTTAATCATGTGAAAGGATGTAAAATCCTTGGGAGATGGTTTGGAGGAAAGCAGCATGGCATAAAGGTGGCCCAGATGAGAAGGACTGATGAATCACTTTCAGGTGGATGACATAACTCATGGATGAAAGTGATGGATGACCTGTGCCCTATGAAGCCAAAGGTTGAAGATTCTTCAATATCGAAATCCATGATATCGAGGGGAGGAATTCTTCATGAGCAACTGGGTGTCTCGCCATTGTTGTTGCAGGTCCCTAGTTAAGAGGGAGCCTGGTGAAAAGTTTCTTACTTGGAATAAACTTGAAGTCTGTCCTTCCTGAGTTAAGAGGGAGTGACATATATGATTCTCTAATACATGTGTCAGGCACTAGATCAAGACTAACAACCATAAGTCTTAGTGAAGGCCATGTGGAGAGAATGGATAGACACATCATTCTGGTCTTCACCTGGAAGACAAAATGGAGGATTGGGTAATCATCTGGCATTCGATGCTCTTTGAGAATGTGATAGTGTATTCAAGATAAGAGTAGTCGGGGACCGATATTCTTTGAGGGCTGGCTACCCAAGAGAAGAATAGTCCAAGAAGGTCATATTCTGGGAATGCCTGGGTTGAGTATGTACCTTGGAGAGGCAATGACTATGGTGTCTATAAGTCATGTGTCTCGCCAAAATTGTAGCCCATTGTCTCGTTGAGAGATGGGGCTGTTAGTAAAGGCCTTGCACTAGGACTATGCTGGTTGATATGATGCTATACAGATGCCATTACCAATCCGATTCTTCTTATGAGATTCTTCAGATTGAAAGTGACCATGTACCGTTATGAATACCTCCCTATTTAAGAGGGAGTGTTGGAAAGTGTAACTAGGATTGGTCTTCATATTGACTATGTAATTGTGTATTTATAAAGAAGACAAAGATAATAAAATATATTTTTTGGGATGCTTGCTTCATGGGTTCAATGAGAAAGGCTTTATTTTAGGTCAAATGACTTCTTCTTGATGTCCTTTAGGGATTTGTCTTCTGGTTATAAATGTATTAAAGAGTCATGTTTATGATGAGTCAAAGTCACTCTTGTATGCTTCAATACCTTGTCACATAAACCTTCAAGTCATAGCCCGAAATATGGCTCAGTTCAACATTTAAGGAAGTGATCAAGTCGGTCTCCATACATCTGCACAAGTCGGCTCAAAGGCATGCCTTCATGTCGGCTCAAAAGGGCAGATTTGTCCTATATATATATAAGGATGAACTACGGCTCATTTGAGGTAAGGAATTGCGGATGTCTCTGAGATGGAACAACGTGAAGAAGTCTGAGTTCTTCGATGACACAGATTGGATGAAAGTGCTAAGAAGGGTTGAATTAAAGTATGAATATATGACTGTGCAAGGTGCATTGAAGTGCGAGATACATTGCTGTGTTAAGGTGCATTGAAGTGCGAGATATATCACTGTGTTAAGGTGCATTGAAGTGCGAAATATATGACTGTATAAGGACTACAGATAAGTGCGGATAAGGGACTACACTCAAGCATAAAGTAAGGTTTGTGTTCAAGTAATACTGTATTATAGTGCAGATTCAGGATTACATTCAAAAGGGAGAAGAATAACATTATAGTACTGAAGCAAGATCTACATTCAACATAAAGAAGGATTGTGTTAAACATATGATTATCAAAGAGTATAACCTGAAGAAAGGATGATGTATAAGGACATGTTCATGATATAAAGTGCACTATTCTATAAAAGAAAATCAAGATAAGCATGTACAGTCATCAAGGATGCACAAGGTGAGACATACACAATACTGATATCAAATAAAGGAACTCATATAGCCGGAGAAGAAAGAATATAAGTAGAGACTGAGATGTCTAGTGTGAGTGCTGAAAGGTGCAAGACAGTGCAATACGGTGTAGAAAGAAGGATCAACTCAAGGAGTCAACGAAGAAGTAGTGACAAGGTATTGGAGGCATACATAGGTCAAGGGTCCGTGTCATGGTGATGGTACTTGTCAATTGAAAGTCTATAAGAAGAATTTCCTGTGGGTTTTCCTCTCCAAGAGGGAGAGGTTTTGGCCCTGGCTTGAAAAGTCTAAATCTGTGTCTCTTGTGTTTTTGGTAATTGACTTGATGAAAGACATAATAAGCTAATAAGAGAAGACATAAGTATACAAGTAAGCTCACAAGTAATTATCAAGAAGAGAATTTGAATTAATCACAACCCTACCTAATTCTCAACAAGGGAGACAGTCTCTTGTAAATTTTGCCAGTAGAGATTAGTGCTTGTTGGAGGATTGCCAATGAAAGGCATCCAATTGTAATTTTCTCTCAAATTGTTGAATAATAATAAAACGCTCATATGTTGCACTGGTTTTCCCTTCGGGGTTTTTCTAGGGACAATTGTCCAGAAACAACGGTGACATATTTTTATGTGTGGGTGTGCATTATTTCCTCAGTTCCAGTTTTTATATTCCACAACATTTTATTGTGAAGATTGCAATAGTGAATTTGCCATTATTTGTCGTAAAGTAATTTACAGAAGACAAATAAACTGTAGTAGTTAGAAGATAAATATCCAGTTTATTGCAATTGTGGAAATTTCACAGCTTCCATATTCAAATGGGGAACAAGTCCAAGTGTACTCCAATTGGAAAAGAGGCTGTCAACATTAAGAGGGAGTTAGGAAAGAGTATTAGTGTTACAGATGTGTTGCATGTGCTAGGTTTAGGAATTAACCTGATTTCAGTTTCTGCACTTCAGGATAAGGGATACAGGGTCTACTTTTGAGCGCTGAAGGTGTATATTAAACACCAAAGTTGGAAGATGGTGAAACAAATTGGGGTAAGGAGAAACAAGCTATACAAGTTGCAGTTTGACACTCCAAAGGAACTGATTAGCAATAGTAGTAGCAAGGACGTGGGAGAATTATAACATAGGAGGATGGGACATACACCATGGGGTATTTAAGTTGCTTAGGGAGACTGTAACAAAAGTTCTAGAAATCAACACGAAACATGATGATGTGTGCAAAGGGTTCGTGCTTGGGAAATTCGTGAAAGCAACATTCTGAAGGAGTGACAGTAGAGCCAAGTGTTTGCTTTAGTTGATACATTTTGATATATGTGGCCAGTTGTCTACAAAACCTCTTAGGGTTTCTGAATATTTTGTAACCTTCATTGATGACTTCTCCAAGAAAACCTGGGTAAATTTCTTGAAGACAAAGGACGAAGTCTTCAGTCGCTTTCAAGAGTTTAAGGTTCTTGTGGAGAACATGATTGGAAGAAAAATAAAGGTTCTCCATATAGATAATGGAGGCAAGTACACAGATAAGGTCTTCACGAGGTTTTGTGCGAGGGAGGGAATTAAGAGAGAATGGACAACTATTTACTAGTTACGAGTATACTAGCCACTAAGAGAGAATTCGATTATTATCTACTATGATAATCATAGTTTCATCAAGGTCTTTGAGAATTCACTGTTCCATGATAGATCGAAACATATCAATATCGGATACCACTTCATCACAGATTGTGTATAGCGTGGATCAGTTCAACTACAATATGTTTCCACAAATCAACAGGTTGCATATGTTCTGACAAAGGCCTTGGGTAAGGCAAAGTTTTTCTTCTTCAGGGACTAGTTGGGAGTAGTGGAGAAAACCTTCCTTGCTATGAGGGAGTGTTAGCTTTTGTAGCTTGGACAATTGTTCTAGTCTCTATTGGTGTCTATGAGGCTAAGGAACATAGGAGGGTAATTATCTCTAAGACCTAGACAAATTTTCTAAGAGAAATGTCTTAATTAGATTAATTATCTAGTTTTTAATTTTTTTTCTTAAGTCTAGCTTAGTAAATGTAATTAATTAAATCAGATTAATTGAGACAAAATCGATTTTCTCTAGTGACTTCTAAAAAAGTCATGAGATGGAGTCAAGATGATCTTAGCCATCGATTGAGATTAGATCATGGTCGTTGGTTGCTCAACGACAGAGTATAAGAGCAAGTCGATGGGGCTTTTGGAGACACAATGATTTCCAATGATAGCAAGGGTGCAGTGATAGTGTGGAGGACATGAACAATGATGTTTCAATAGAGAAATTGAAGAGATAATTTCTGGAGAAATTCTTCCTCGAGATTACAGTATTCCGAGAAGAGAAAGGAGGTCGAATTCTTCTATAGAGAGAAGGCCAAATCAAGCAGTGCATGTAGCCTATTCAGCCAGAGGCTCGATTCAGTTGATAGTTGTTCGATATCTTTCCAGAGGTAGATCGAGTGGGTTTATCAGGTTGTTGTAGGTAGGATCATACATGAGATTAATTTCTCTAGAAGCAGTGTGAATTTCTGGATGGCCAGTTTGTACTCTTTAGTTTGCCAGTGCGAGTTTCTGGAGGGGTGGTGCAACTAGCTTGGGAGAGGTCGTGTGGATTTGCAGAGGGAGAATTTTTGTTTTCCCTATTTGATTTTACCAGTAGGAGTGGAGAAAAATATTTGTTGAAGCTTTTTCCAATGAGAGGCATGCAGTTTTTGTAATTCTCAATTGTTGAAGATTTATTAATATATAAACCGTCATCCATTGCAATGGTTTTCCCCATAAGAGGGTTTTTCCAGGGACTATTGTCCAAAAATATTAGTGTCTAAACTTTTATGTGTGCTTTATTTTCTCAGTTCCTATTATTATTGGTGAAAATTGTAGTAGTGATTTTATTCATTGTTTGCCATTAATTTCTGAAGACAAATAATCTGCATAAGATAGAAGAATAATTTCTAGTTGCTGCAATTAAGGAAATTTCACAAAAGAAACTTTTCTTCAGCTGTAAGGAACCCTGGGCACCAAGACATAGATGTGCGGGAAAGGACAAGTTAGGCAAAGCACACTACATTGAGGTCTATTCAGACAGTGAGAGTGATGAGGAGGATAAGGAGTCAGGTTAGGGACAAGCACAAGAGCAAGGACATTTGATTGTAGGAGAGGAGTCATCTCAAGCCATGGCTAAAGGTGCAATTATTCCTAGGTAAAATGTGTTTAGAGTCAGGGGGGTCATGTTGGGGCAGAAGGTGACTGTGTTGATTGATGGTGGGGCATCCCACAATTTTATTGATGCAACCTTGGTGGATCAAAGGGAGATTCTGACAGAGGAGTTTGATCAATTCACAATGGTCGTACCGAGTTGCCATCAAATGGAGTGCACCAGATGGGTTCCCAAATTAAAAATAAATATAGGGAACTACACTTCCAAAAACCAATTTAGTACTCGATATTCAGTTGCTTTACTCCATTAGGAGATACACTACAAATCAAAGGAGGATGGAGATGGAGTTTTCAAATCAGGACAACAAGAAGGTGGTTTTGATGGCTATGCATTAATATCCACCCAAAATAATATCATCTCAGAGTATGGAGGCAATGTAGAGACATGGATATATAGAATGGGCAGTAGAGTGGTATATTTTAGACAAGAGAATGTTGAAGCAACCTCAATAGTATCCAAAGGACATTAAGGTATTACTCTGCAAACATCAAAAAGGTTTTTCTAACATTCCTCCAGGTAGACCTCCAGACAGAGGATTTAAGCATGTGATAGAGTTGGAAGAGGGGGTGCAGGCTGTTATAACCAGTACTTATCGTCATTCCAAGGTTTATAAGGATGAAATTGAGAGGGCTATCAAAGAGTTGTTGAGATTGGGCCACATTTGTCCTAGTACTAGCCCTTTTTCTTCTTCAAATGTGATGGCTAAGAAGAAGGGCGAAACCTCGAGGATGTGCATTGATTATTAGGCAGTCAATAAAAGAACAATAAAAAGCCAGTACCCCATTCCAAGGATTGATGAGTTGATGAATGAGGTGAGGGGAACAAAGTATTTTTCTAGGATAGATCTTTTCTCGAGATACCATCATATCTAAGTTTGGGAGTTGGATATCCCAAAGGCCACTTTTCAAGTGCCACTATGGGCACTATGAGTTTCTGTTATGCCATTTGGGCTAACCAATGCACCTACAACGTTTCAATCTTGCATGAACCATGTGTTCAACAAATAGTTGCGGAAATATTTGCTGCTTTGTAATGAATAAAATAATGTAAATAGTGATTAATTAGTTAATTAGTAATTAGGTTGAAAGGCCATGTCTGATAAGACATGACCTTTCGTGAAGAGGTACCTGTGTAGGTATATAAGCAGACCTCACTTGTAACATTCAATCATCTGTCTCATATCTTTTGTAATATAATATTTGTATCCTCATGGATATCTTTGTATTCCAAGTGTTTTGGAGTATTTAAGCTTGAGAAGGAACTTTGTTCGCTTCATTTGGTATCAGAGTAGTTCGATCTTTTGGCCGCTCATCGCTGCACAGAGCTACGCTCCTCGGTCCAGGCCTTTGGCCATCAAAAATTTGTCAACATTGTTGTCGTCGAAGTGTTTCGCCACCAGTCTTGGAGTTTCTCCATTTTCACCAGTAGGCCTTTGGCCAAAATTAAAAATTTGATGAAATTTCACTAGCAAGCCTTTGGCTAGAATTAAAATTTTGAATAAATTTCACCAGTAGGCTTTTGGCCAAAATTAAAAATTTGAAGGAAAAAAAGGGAAATTTTGAAAAAAAGAAGCAAAAGCAATATATATATATATATATATATATAAGTAAAAAAAGAAGAAGAAAAAGAGAGATATATAGAAAGTAGTACATATACGTACATACCAAGACAATTTAAAAATAAAAAGGAAAAAGAAAGAAGGAAGAGTAGATAAGTTTATTTTGATTATTCTTCAAGTGGTTTACAAGCTCGTGGTTTTAGAAGCCCATGGTATTTGCAAGGTAAAATAAGAACAAAAGGAATAAAAAATCTCTGTGTGAATGGTAAGTTTACTTTTACGTGGAGAACATTAAACGAGTCAAATACACATAAGTGGACATATATTTTATAGGTGAATATATGTGAATAGCCACATTTCGCTAGGGTTATAACTTTTCAACAAAAAAAAGAGTTAAAAAAATCAATTGTTAAAAAATATATATATATATTTTCTGAAAGTCAAACATCTTCTTAGTAATTATAAAAGATTTCATAAAAATCAATCAAGGAAGTAATTTTCAAAAAAAATCGGAAGGAAAAATATTTTTAAGGATTTCTTAAAATATTAAGGAATCATTATTAAAGCTCGAAGGTATATAAAAGGAAAAAGAGGTTATTAAAGGTTTAAGTATTGGAAAAGTGGAAAAGGAGATAAATCATTATATTCTAAAGATTTTATTTAAAAAGGGAATATATACATATATAAAAGAATTTGAGCCTCTTTTAAAAGAAAATACTAGTGAAGGATTCATTACCAAAGATTGAAGGAATAATAGTAAAGGATATTGGAAAGATTAATTAAGCTTGAGGGTTTATTAAAGGGAAATAATAAAATTTTATTATAAATATTAGGAAGGGTCACCCTTAAAAACCCCGAAGTTATCTGACAAAATGGCATCCAAAACAGAACAAAAAGAGGTAAGATTTCCTAAAAATTATAGTATGTGTGTCGATGCGCTAATTGAAATCAAAGGATCACTTGTGGGAAAAGAAGTTCTCATACCTATCGATTTTACTCGAAAGAATAATTATGTTAGTACCGAATGTGCTAACCAATTAGTGATCCCTGAATCAAATATAACTGAAGCAAATTCATTTAACGCAAATGACAAACAATACAACATAGAGAATTTACACCTAAGTATTGGAGAGTACTCCTTTGTCTCGCAATTCACCGTTAAAACCTTATTTTCCAATAATAGTGATATAGTTCTGGGTTCGCTCTGGATGGAATCACTAGGGTCATTCATCCTTAATACGAAAAATAAGTTTTTGACATTTTCTTACAAAAAGAAAAACATAACATTACAAGATGTCACGGTGAAGCCGAATTCACTAACACCGGAAGACATATTAGATATCACAAGAGTAGTTCTTCTAGAAAGTAAAAAAGCAATACAATATTTGCAAAGAGAAGTTGACGAAATCACAACTAACAAGAATGAAGAAGTTGCTCGCCTCAAGGACCACAACGATAAATTACTAATGCAAATTAAGAAGCTGAAGAAAGACAAGAAGTCGTTGGAAAACAAGGTGCAACAACTTGTCGAAAATGAAGCATCGAAATCTTCAAATATAGAAGTTCAAGTTGAAGAAAAATCGAACGTTGATCCAGTAAATGTCACAATCAAGAATATACCACAGAAGATACAAAAACTTAGATGTTGGCAAGCTGCAGCTGAAAGAAGACTTGGTATGAAGGCCCTCAGGAATCCAATCCAACAGCATCCTTGCCAAGAAAATCAAAGAATTCAAACCAAAAAAGTTCCCTATTGACATCCAAATCACGGGAGTAGACAGCTCGACCAAGCTACGTATTCAGAACAAAAACAACAAGCTGATGTTTCGAAGAATACTAATGTCAGTGCGATCCACTCACGTGATAACAAGTCGTCACAAGTTGCCAGTCATTGTAAGATTCCACAGAAGATTAATTTAGGATGGTCCGATCCATTCTCAGTGCGACAATTTTGTTTGTCACTTAGAGGATCATATCAACTTGTATCGACAAGGATAACTGCCCCGAGACAAGAAGATGTTCATAGCAAGAAAATAAATCGAGGCCTTTCATCGACAAGCTTTGAGGACAAAGCTTTTTGAAGGGAAGGCAATGTAATGAATAAAATAATGTAAATAGTGATTATTAGTTAATTAGTAATTAGGTTGAAAGGCCATGTCTGATAAGACATGACCTTTCGTGAAGAGGCACCTGCGTAGGTATATAAGCAGGATTCATTTGTAACATTCAATAATATATCTCATTCTTCATACCTTTTATAATATAATATTTGTATCCTCATGGATATCTTTGTATTCCAAGTGTTCTGGAGTATTTAAGCTTGAGAAGGAACTTTGTTCGCTTCATGCTTTTCTTTGATGACATTCTCATCTACAACAAAACTTGGGAGGATCACCTCAGGCATTTGGAGGAAGTGTTGGGTATCTTGGAGGAAAACGAGTTCTATGCCAAAGTCCAGTGTGAGCATGGGATGATTGAGATGCTCTATTTGGGGCATGTGATTGGGGAGAATGGGGTTCAGGTGCACCAAGAGAAGATCAGGGCAATCATATAGTGGCCTACCCCAAAGAACATGACTGAATTGAACAAATTCTTGGGCCTTTGCACATATTACAAAAGGTTTGTTAAGGGGTTCTCACAGCTGAAAACAACTCTTACATACCTCACAAAGAAAGGGCTTTCAGTTGGTCTGATAAGGCACAGGCGACCTTCAAGAGGATGAAGTAGGTAATGAGTTTATGCCTTGTGCTGACACTACCAAATTTTACTCAACCATTCGTGCTAAGTGTGACGCTTTGGGGACAAGGATCAAAGCAATGTTAATGCAAAATCACCACCCCATTACGTTCGAGAGCGACAAAATCAAAGATTATGAGCGACATTATTATATTTTTGATAAAGAGATGTTGGCCATTATGCATGTGCTGGCCAAGTTCAAACAATACCTAGTGGGGAACATGTTTAAAATAAAGATTGATCATAATAGCCTATGGTTCCTCATGGAGCAAAAGGAGTTGAGCGAAAGGCGACAAAAATGGTTTAGCAAGCTCCAGATATACGATTTTAAGATTATGTGAAGGGCAAGAACAATGTGGTAGCAGATGCCATCCACCCTCTCTCTTATGGAGATTCAAGGTGACTCGAAAACCATTCTGTTGGTGGAGTATTCCAAAACAACTTTGCTTGTGTGATCCTCAATGGGCTAATCCCGGATGATAGGTAGTGTGTCATTGATGACGTTATCTATTACAAAGACCAGATTTACCCGTTACCGGAGTCACAACTCAAGGAGATGATTAAGCAGACATCACACAACTCACCCCCAGCAGAGCACCCTAGGTACTTCAAGACTTATAGACAGATCAGGGAGAAGTTCACATGGAAGGACCTTAAGACAAATGTCTTGAAATTTGTCAGGGAATGTAGCGTCTTCTAACAAAAAAAAGCAGAGCACATTCACCTAGCAAGGTTGCTACAACCACATCTCATCTCAGAGCATAAATGGAAAGCGTCTCCAAGATTTCATAACAAGATTTCCCCAGGTGCAGGGGAAACACTGTATTTATGTGATGGGGGACATGCTCACAAAGTTTGCACACTTCTTTGCCATTCCCTCCAAATATTTAGCGTCACGAGTGGTAGAGTTGTTCTTCAGAGAGGTATTTAGATTGCATGGGCTGTCAAAAACCATTGTGAGTGACAGGGATAACAAGTTCATGGGACGATTTTGGCAGGAGTTGTTTAGACTAGTTGGGAAGGAGCTAACGCCTAGTATTAACTAATACCCACAGACTAATGGACAAATTGTGATAGTCAACAAATGGATGGAGGGCTATCTTAGAAAATCTGTATCTCGCTAACAAAAAGCATGGGTAAAGTGGTTACACTTGAGAGAGCATTGTTATAACACCACTTACCACATGTCAATTGGAATGACACCCTTAAAAGCCCTATATGGATATGAAACTCCAAGATTCATGGATTGGGTATTTTGGGATAGCCGAGTTCCTCTGGCTAAGGATTGGGTTCAGGAGAATCAAAATATACTACAGGTTCTCAAAGACAATTTGCAGATGGCCCAAAACCAACAGAAAATCTATGTAGACAGGCAGTGGAAAGAGTGTAGCTTTGAGGCCGGGAATTGGGCAGAGAAGCTGAAACCCAAATTCTATGGACCCTAGTAGATTGTGAGGCGTGTAGGGGAGGCGGCCTACGAGCTAGTGCTCTTGGAGGGGTGTAAGAATCACAATGTTTTCCATGTCTTTTTCCTCAAAAAGGCCTTGAGTCAACATGTAGTCGCTTCTGTAGAGCTTCCACCACTGGATGGTGAAGGGGAACTGATTCTAGTTCCACATGATATTTTGGAAGTGAGGGAGCAAAGCGAAAGAACATGACTGTAAAGGAGTACATGGTGAAATGGAAAGATTTTCCAGTTGAAGATGCCACATGTGAAGGGGAACAGGTGCTCCAACATTTGGGACTAAAGTTGCTTGAGCATAGGCAATCTTGGGCAGGGAGGACTATAATGTCCCCTTTGACTTAGGAGTCGTAAGGAAGGGGGTCTATTATCCCCTTGCACTTAGAGGTCATATGGAAGGGAGTCTCCTAGCCTAATAAGGTTCTCGTAGGCTAGGGTGGGAAATAAATTAATCAAGGGAACATGATTTTCCTAGGAGAAAACATTAAAAAAGCTAAAGTGGTGAGAAGGTGACAAGGGTCCTAGGCTAATGAAAAGTCACTTTAAAATATAAAGTGAGAAAACTCACTAAAATGAATTTATTAAAATAAAAGGGTTAAATGGTGGAAAAAGTGGTGAATGAGTTATAAAAGAGGGAAAATGAGGAGACTCTCCTTATTCTTGCTTTTGCCCATTTGAGAAAAAGAAATTTGGATAACTCTTGACGAAAAATCTAGGGTTTTCGGAAACCCTCACTACTGATTGCTAGTTTCAGTGTTGAAACCATACACCCTACCTCGTTTTGGAGCGAGATCACTTAGATTTATCCATTGTGCTTCAAAGGAGAAATATGGCAGAGCTGGAGTAAGATTTCAAGATGTTATTAATTGATTTTAAGCTCTGATTACGTTATTCTATATATCTTCTTTCAGGTGAAGTTTCCAAGTCAAATCTGGGACCAAGACTAGTGTTGAAGAGAGGTCGAGTTCATCCATATATTGTTGAGCGAGTTATTAGTGAGTTTGCAGGATGAGTCTATGGAGAAAGGGGTCGAGTCTGATGTTGCTTTGCTGGCTGAGCTGTGTTCTTAAAGGGACGAGTTTATCTATTGTGTGGTTATTCCTTTGAGGCTGTGACTATTAACCAAGAGGGCTGACTTATATCGTTCATGGTTGAGTCTATTTCAGCCCAAAGGCATGTATCTCCTCATGCTAGCAGCCCGAAAAGTATACCTCTAGTGGCTGAGAACAATGCTTACAAAAAGGGGCCAAGTTCTAGTAAATGTAGCTGAGTTATTAGTGGCGTCGAGCTGCTGCTACATAGAGGCTGAGTACATCATTTTGGCGCCCATTTGAGCTACTTAACAAATTTGTACCTGCTGATTGAAGTCTTGAGGAGGAGCTGAAGATATTCATTATTTATCAGTCCATCATTGTCATTGTGAGCCAAGTCTTCAAGCATATACATTGTATGGTCATCTACAGGCCCATTGTTATATATATATATATATATTTCTCTGGTTGTATCTTGCTACATCTATTTTAGAATTGTTGTGGTTCATCTATTAGTGGTATGTATCTTCTTTATTTTTAATGCCAGTAGATTACTGAAGAGTTGTGAGCAATTCCTTGTGTGTTTTGAGCACTGTGTATTTCATTTGAAGTAAATATAAAGGAAAATGCACCTACAACAATGTGTCATCAAACTGTTTGACGAAATGTCCCACTGAAAACTCAGTTAAAACTCAGAAATTCTAAAAGGAAAATTTGAGATATCTAAGGAGGGTATCTTACAAGCTCCTCCTCAAACAAGTGAGATTTGAACTTCCCTTCACATTGTTTGTGTAGAGACCCTGTGTTTTAATTTCCTAAATTTTACACTTAATTTCAGAGTTTTGCTGGAGAGGGACTTAGCTAAATTGACCAACAGGGTAATCACTGCTACAGTTATCAGCCTTTTAATGAATACATTCTAAGACATCCTTTCAGCATGAATGAATCTAAACATATATAAATATAAGTTAGCAGTGATACGATTTGATGTAGATCAGTAATGTAATGAAATTTCAATTTTTCATAAGGAACTAATCGAAACATGGGAAAATACATGGAGTATAGCTGATTATTTTAATGGTGGTTCTCCTCCTGTGATGCTGTGGACAGTTGAACAGTTCACTGAAACAATCAAATCCTCCCAGCCAATCCAGGAACAATCCCAAACCCAGAGGATGTCTCCTCTGCCCCCGTGCCCAGATTTCCAAGAAAAACAAACTCCCTCTCAGCACAAATCCTTTCTTATCATAATATCACTTGGTAATCAGCCCAAGTTCACTAGACCCCCCTCCCTCCTTCGAATCAACTTTCTTATATAAATTTCTCCACTGCCATACATCCTACCCCACCGCCTCTTCTCTATCAAGATAAGGTCTTCTTAAAGGAAGGTACGAATGTCATTTAAGGAGATGTGATTGTTATTAAAGAGGAGGTGTGATCTTATGGTTATCTAATTTGTTTAGAAGTATACGGCTTGAATTTAGAGTACCTTTATGATTAAGGCTTATGTTGGAATATTTAACTTAACTATGTATATATATTTTAATTAAATTAAATTTATTTTCTATTTTTTTATTAGTCCTTTTTCATATAATGTATACTTAGTTAATATGAATATTAATCTGGAATCATAATATTAATCTCTAACTCAAGTAATCTTGATATTAGTAGTTAGGTGTACTAGTGCGATGTGTGTGAAATAGGAAGGTGTAGCTATCAAATGCCTATATCGTACACACGCTAATATCATTGTGTATAACTCGAGAACAGGTTGTTACATACTTGCTCCCTTCAAAAAACTTTGTCCCGAAGTTCAGGGTTTCATATACTCATATCAATATTGTGTTTTTAGGGATTAGGGTGATTGTAGAATGCTTGTAATTTTAAGATTTGAATTTCTGTTTGAATAAGTATGTATCTGTAATTTAATTGTTACTTCCCATCTCAACTGCATCGCCAAACTATTCTAAAATCATCCTATCCTTCCTAATCTCTTCCACTCCCATCCTATCCGTCCTTTACAGGAATATGCCATGTCATCAGTTTTACTGATCCATTCATAGACCTTAAGGATGTCAGTGTCGATTACGTCGACCTGACATGCTTGTAGGCATCCGGCAGTCATCATCACACGTCTAGGGGAGCGTGACTCGCACAGTCCTCCCATGACTCCAGGTATTGGAGGATAAACGGTGGGCAACATCTCCACCCCTCCCAATAGGACCAGGGTCAACACCCTATCGTGGGATCTCAGGGAGTCTCAACTGTTCTTTGAAATCTGTCATCACGTAGATTGCTTCGGTAATCTGTTTTTCTGCATGGTAATCACTGGTACATAATCTGCAATGTAAACACTCGTACACATATTACAACATATGCATCTATATTGTTCATAACCAATTGTTACCCATATAACAATCTCTACATATTCAAAATACTTTGATATTTATGATATTGATCCTAGAATTTATATATAAATTTTTTTTTTGTTCACATAGGTATCAATATGTCCAATAAAATTTCTCATTTCAGATACTGCTTCTGTTTAGTTCATACATGTTCTATCTATGATGCATTGTTTTAACCATTTTCAATCTGTATACCAATATGTTTCACTTTTCATATTCAAAATGTAGTTACTCTTCTATTTCCTTTCTTTTAATCAAATTTGAAATGTAATGAAATTCATCAATAGATAGTTTCATCTATAATGTGTAATCTATGATTTCATATTCTTGCAATGTTAATTTAAATGACATATCGCATATCGGTATCCATGCACCAGTAAATTTAAACAAACAACATATATCCTGTATCACTAGAGTGAAGTAGCATTCTATCTTTATGGGTATCCATGTACCAACAAAGTAAAAACTCATCTTTACGTAGTATTTCAAAATTTTAAGTATCAAAATTTGAGCAGTCATATATACATATAAAGTTTCCAGTTCTCAAAATTTAGCATAAGCTGGGGTAATTCTGGCAGAAAGTCTCAACATCCTCCCAAGTTGCTGATCCAGGACTATACTTGTCCCACTGGACTTTAACTTGGTCTATCCGGCGGTTCCTGAGCTGTCGAACCCTATGTTCCAGAATACGTAATGGTTCGACCGTTAGGGTTCCCTCGTCCGATACCTGCAGTTCCTTCCATTGAAGGTCATGAGATTTATCAGCAATATAGTGTCGTAAGGCAAATACATGAAATACATTATGAATTTTGTGCAGGTGGGGTGGCAGTGCAAGACGATAAGCGACAGGTCCAACTTTTTCTAGGACTTCAAACGGTCCTATAAACCGGGGGGATAATTTTGTCCTCTTCCCAAACCTAATGGTGCTCTTATTTGGTTTAATGCGAATGAAAACCTGATCTCCCACTACATAGCTTCTATCTGTCCTGTGAGTGTCCACATAACTTTTCTGTCTATCCTGAGCCTCTTTCAATCGTTGTCTAATCAGTTTTACCTGATCCTCCATCTCTTGGATCAATTCTGGTCCGACGATTACTCAATCTTCTAACCTGTCCCAACTCAATGGCGTTCTGCAGGGTCTCCCGTATAATGCTTCAAATGGCGGCATCCCGATTGAACTGTGATAGCTATTGTTGTAAGCAAATTCTACCTAGGGTGAGTACTTTTCCCAGCGTGCCTGTTGGTCCATAACATACATCCTAAGCATATCCTCGAGTACTTGATTTACTCTTTCTGTCTGTCCATCGGTCTCAGGATGATATGTTGTACTCAAATATAACTGAGTTCCCAAGGCCGACTGCATACAATTCCAGAACCTTGATGTAAACCGAGGATCTCTGTCGGATATGATTTTCTTAGGTACTCCATGAAATCTGATGATTTCATTTATGAATACCCGAGCTACATCAGCTACTTCATAAATATCTCTTACTAGGATGAAATGGGTGTTTTTTGTTAATCTATCCACCACAACCAGAATGACATTATTCTTTTGTTGCGTAAGAGGCAGCCCAACCATAAAATCCATAGAAATTATCTCCCATTTGGTCATAGGGATGTCGTGAGGTTGTAAGAGACCTGCTGGGTGACGATGATCAGCGTTTACCCGCTGACATTCAAGACACCTAGCGACAAATTGGACAATGTCGTTTTTCATGCCTGACCAGAAAAAGAGTCTCTTAGTGTCAGCATACATCTTCTTTAGCCCAGGATGTGCACAATATACTGCCCGATGTGCTTCCTCCAAGATGGTGTTTCGGAGATCCCCACTATCTGGTATATACATCCTTCCGTGAAATCGTAGAATTCCGTCCTCTTCCAGATCATATCCTTCGAATTTAGGTTCCTGTGAATGGTTTCTCTCGAGCCTTGACCTTACTTTTAAGTACCAACTATCTCTTACAAGATGTGCACGCACTTGATCTCTTAAGTTCACCCTGATAGGTACGAGGGAGAATATTCGAGGTCTTCTACTTAATGCATCTGCTACAACATTCTCCTTCCCTTTGATATATGAAATCGCAAAATCGTATTCGCTTAGGAGTTCACTCCATCGTCTTTGTCTTGCATTCAAGTCTCTCTAGGTGAATAAATACTGCAAACTTTGGTGGTCACTTTTAAGCACAAAGTTTCTCCCCACCAAGTAATGTCTCCACATCTTTAAAGCTAAGACCACCGCGGCTAACTCCAAATCATGCGTAGCATAAAGTTCTTCATGGGTTTTTAATTTTCTCGAAGCGTATGCTATTACGCCTCCTTCCTGCATTAATACTGCGCCTAACCCTTGCTTAGATGCGTCGGTACACACAGTAAAATCTTTATCCATATCCGGTACTCGCAAAATCGGTGCACTAGTCAATAATCGTTTAAGTTCAGAAAAAGCTTTATCACACTCCTCAGTCCACTCAAACTTAACACCTTTGCGCTGGAGGTTTATGATTGGCTTTGCAATTTTGGAAAATCCCTCCACAAACCTTCGGTAGTAACCTGCTAAACCCATAAAACTACGCACTTCATGTGCATTCTTAGGTATCGGCCACTCCCTGATTGTATTTACCTTTTCAGGATCTACAGAGATTCCTTCGCCTGATATGATATGACCTAAGTAATGGATTTCCTTCTGAAAGAAAGCGCATTTGGATAATTTTCCATATAACTTGTGCTCTTTGAGACAAGATAACACTATCCGAAGATGCTCTTCATGCTCCTTCTCATTCTTAGAGTAAATGAGAATATCGTCCAGGAAAACTTGTACAAATTTGTCGAGATATTTGCGGAGAATGCTATTCATAAGGTTCATGAAGACTGCAAGTGCATTGGTCAACCCAAATGGCACCACAATGAATTCATAATGCCCGAAACGAGTTCGGAATGCAGTCTTAGAAACATCGCTCTCGCTAATCCTGAGTTGATGATAACCTGATCGCAGATCGATCTTTGAAAATACTGTAGCTCCTTTCATTTGATCGAAAAGGTCGTCAATGCGAGGCATTGGATACCTATTCTTTACCGTGGCCCGGTTCAAATCTCGATAGTCCACACACAGTCGTAATGAACCATCTTTCTTCTTGACAAAGATTACAGGAGCACCCCATGGTGAAACACTGGGTCGAATGTGCCCTACATCTAACAGTTCTTTCAACTGTATTTGCAATTCTTGAAGTTCCGGGGCAGTCATTCGGTAAGGAGTTTTAGATATAGGTTCCGTACCAGAATTCAATTCAATGGTGAGGTCTAGCTCTCTCCGAGGAGGCTGTCCAGGTAATTCCTTTGGAAAAACATCTGGAAATTCTGATAGAATCGGATATTGATCTAAGGAAGGCCCTTTTTCATTGCTTACCTCTTGAATAGCATACACTTGACAACCCTTCCTTAAGCACCGCTTCATTTGCATGGCTGAGATGAAACGCAAGGATACTTTTCTCTTAATACCTTGAATTTGGATTGTCTCACCCACATCATTTACGCAAAGTATTGTTTTCCCGGAACAATCTACCCATGCTCGATGAGACTCTAACTAATCCATTCCTATCACCAGGTCGTAAGTTCTTAGGGCCGTGACATATACTTTTAGTTTTGTCAAACAAATCCCTAGGTTAACTTTACACTCTTCAACACTTAAATCTACGGCTTGAAGTTCTCCTGAAGCCATTTCTACCTGTCTAAAATCGTTTTGCTTGCAAGCTGCCAACCTGCATTTATTTAATGCAGATAATGAAAAAAAACTATGAGTAGCACCAGTGTCAAATAAGATTTTGAGTTTTATTCCGTTGATTGTACCTGAAGATTCCACTACAGTGGATTGATGTGCTGCTTGGTTGTTGTTGACGACAGCATGGATTCTATGATTGCTTTGGGCATCTGATGATGGTTCTTTTCCTGTTCGCCGAGAGTTCTCCAGACAATCACGTCGAAGATGAGGTTCTCCACACCCCCAACAGTTCACTCGAGTTGGTACTTTTGCATTTGACTGAGAAATCCCCGACCAAGAACTCTGTCCCCTGGTGCTGCTTCCTCTCCCATTCCTTCCCCGATTACCAGTCCCTCGAGGCCTCCAAGCACTGAAGTTTGAGGACTCGGAAACTATTGCGTTTATGGTCCTGGGAGCTCCTGCCCCTGCTCCCCTTGGGGTAAACCTGTTACCATAAGGAGGTGGTCTCGAGTTATTTCCTCAGAAGAAATTTTGGGGAGTTCTTCCTGTAAATGCTTGCGGTATTGGTTCAGTTGGCCTGAAATCCCTTTAATCCCCAGATGTTCTTCTGCATAACGGCACATTCAATCACCTCTCGCCACCGTTTGGCTTTCCATATCTTTACCATGGCTCGATCCGAATATCACATTGACCCAAACAGTGTTACATGTGGTCTCGCCCCACCTAGGGCCTGGATTCTCGCTCCCTCGCGCTTCCGGACCCTAGACTTAGGGGACATTTCCTCATGCCCCTCATGCTCCCTGACACCCCCCTTCACTCCCCCTCACGCCCCCGCACACCCCCCTTCACGCCCCCTCACGCTCCCCTCTCGCCCCTTTTAGTTTATGGTTTCGTGTTAAAAGTTGGTGTGCCACTTAGCATGTTTGAGAATCGAAGTGATTCTGATTCAGATGGTGACATGGTTGATCTTGATAAATTCGTGTAGAAGCTGGATGCAGAGACTAGTGGGGCATTACCATGAGCATTTATGTTCATTTATCATTATGATGATATCATTTGATATTCATATGTTATGTTTTATGTTTTATGTTTCAGAGATGACTTATTTGCTTTTAAGTTTTATGTTTCAGAATTGAGTTGTAAACTTCAGTTTAAACTTTATTTTGAATCTTGATATAATATGTCATATGATATCTTAAACTTTATTTTCATAGTACATTGTTAGTAGTTACATTAATGATTATATAGTTACAAACTTACAAACTTACATGTATGAGTGTATGATGTATGTTTTAACTTTTAACTTTTAAATTTGTTTCACTTATATGATTCATCATTCATCGATATAATTTTATCATTTATGATTTATCTTTCATGATGTAAGTGTATGATGACTGTATATACATTCCTTGCAAAAATACAGTTACATTATAAATATTAAATTTTACAATTTTTATGACTCTAATGTCTCCACGTTTCAAAAATTGCAGGGAGTTTTTGCATAGGCCGCCGCCGTGCTCCCTCGCCCTCGCTCTCCCACCTCCAGGGGACTTGGTCGAACATTGCCAAAATACGAAACGCTCGGCCTGGTGTTCATCCGTGTATAGGTAAGGAACATATTTTACAAGTTCCATGAACTTTATCTCATATTCTTCCACAGTTTTACCACCTTGGGTTAGAGTATGGAAGGCTCCAGCTTGCTGCTTTTGAAAGAAAGGTGGTAAGTATTTCGCACGGAATCGGTCCACAAACAACTCCTAAGGGACAGTATCTGATGTGAGATGCAGCTGTTTTTCCATATTTCCCCACCAAATCAGAGCATTCCCCCTGAGTTGGAATACAACGATCTTTGTTTTAGAAGTTGAAGAATATTCTCTTAATGCAAAGCATCTGATCATCCCTTCCAACCATGCTTCAACATGTTCTCCAGATCGTCCTCCACAGAATTTCGGGAGTTTAATCTTTTGCAGTTCCCGTGAAATATCTTCTCTGTGAGGTATGTCATCAAAATCCTTAGGCTTTTCTGAATGTATTTCCTCTGGGTGGCGTCGTTACTCCTTTCTCCTGGTCTACTATGACCCTTTTAACGTTTCCAAAATGGCTTCTAATGAGCTCATCATAGTGGTGAGATCGGGCGGAGCAACAGGTGCTGACGACGATCTTGATGGTGGTGATGGCGATGGTGAAGGTGGAGGTGGCGACGATGCATTTCACTGGTGCTGCCGCCTTTGGTACGTGTTAAACATGGTAATTTTTCCTGAAATACATAATAATAAATTCATGAGGAGTGGGTAAATTTTCAGACTGACAAAATATAATTTTCGTAAGATTTGAGCTGGCATACGGGTATAGTTCTTTTGCTATTTTACCTGCAGGCAGGTCTTACTGGTACCGAGGTCAAGGAGGGTGGCAACGTGACCTTGTCCTATGCAGGTTAATTTATGCATACTAACTCTAGAGTGAACAATGTAGGGTTTCTGATAGAAAATGATTTTTTTTTCTTTTTCTAACATATATTTAATTTCGAAGACACTTACAGATATAAGTGGACATTTAACCCTAAATCATAGTAATTTAGATTATCAAATCCTAGTAATCCTATGCTAATAATACTATCTTATACCTTTATATATATATATATATATATTTTCCCCACTCCAAGATATTTAAATAAAATAAGACAATCAAATTAATCTTAATTCTATTTTGACTTTATTAATATTATATTCTATGTAATAATGTATATATAAGATACATTAATAAGGTATATATAAAATACATTATTATATTGTATGTAATAATATATATATATTGAAATGCATAAGTCGTATGGCTTGAGTTAAACGTTTTAAGCGTTTGGTTAATCGATGGTTTGTGGGGCAGAGGTCTTGGGTTCAAACCCGACGCCGCCCATTCCATGTCTGCACTGTGAAGGCATTGGCACATATAGTTTTGGATGGGTCGGCGGGTCGAAACCCCCGCCCACCATACTGCCACGGTTATGTATCAAATATAAATCAAATACAAATCAAATATAAATCACATCTATAACATATATATATATATATACGTAAAGATATAACATATATATTTACCAAATGCCAATTGTAAATATATAACATATATATATCAAAATGTATCAATATCCCCGCGGCATGGTTTAAAACTATACCATATGCAATATTATTATCCCTGCGGCATGGTTTGATTTAATTTAGCGTATATATATTAATACACTTTAATAGGCGGTGACGAATCGGTGGCTTCACCTGATATACACACCGATTTTAATTATTTTGACAGCAAATCGTATAGGTGACCCAGATGGCAATCTGTTGCCCCTTCGATTTCTTTTAAATTTCCTCTCGTCGGCACCGTTACGTTAGGTCCGTGATGAGAATCCTGACGCTGAGACTGATGCATCTAAGTTCGAGAGGTCACTAAGATAGAGCGAATTCGTTTTTCTCTGCGGCCATCCCAGACAAGGCCTACTATTCGAGTCAGTTCAACTGTGGTATATTCACCCTTTTGAAGTTTGCAATCAGGGATGACCTTGAAAAATATATTGTTTGCAATATTTCTGGCAAAATTCTCTTTGGTAATAACTCGGACCTATGGTTAAAATGCCAAACAAGTGTACCTGGTTGACAACAGAATTTGAATCCTTCTTTTCAGGCACTTCACTGTCATATCTTTTCACACATCACATGCATCCTTCCCTTGGTATTTGCAGATGGAGAAAATATCTTTTCCAACGAATTTTAGACTCTCATAATGCTAATCTTCATTTGTTGATTTTACTTCATTTAAAACACCTATTTTGTTCTTTTACAAGTATATCATTAGGGTCATCCGAAAACAGTTCATACCATGCCTGCTAGAGTTACAGTCCTAAAGGGCGTTGTCCCTAAATCTACGTTACCTTCATCCCTGGTGCTTAGATTCTCGTGAAGAGTCTTAATGGGATTAACATCAATGTCCTTCTCCGGAGCATAATCATTAGGACCATTGTCATCGTTTTCTGTTTGGCCAAGGTAGTCCTATCGTTCCTCCTCATGCTCTCACAGTATATCTTTTTCACAGCTATCATCATCTTGTATAACAACTACATAAGTCAGCGCTGATGTGATATCCTCAATGGTGGCTTTATCTTCAAACTTTTGCAAATTCATACAGTAATCAGCTTCTTGGAAATTTTTATCTAAACATTAAATTAATTGTTGGTTCAAATCTAGCCATTGGCCTAAAATAGCATAACAGATTCTATGACTAAGTGAATTTCAATTTTCTATTAAGCCAAGCAAGCGAGTGTTCTTTCTTATGATGAGTGCCTTGTCTTTTTCTCACTCATGATGGTTCTTGCATTTGCAGCAAGTGTTGAGGCAGTACACTGCACCTTTGATGGAACTGGGGATAATTCTAGAGTGTGAAAAGTCATTAAAGGAATGCTCATTCAAGAACTGCTCACCAGCAGATATAACCTAAAGCATCAACTGCTATAACCATAATCTATCAGGTCCGAGAGTTTGTGCAAGAGCTCTGATCTGTATTAATGTTTGTCCTCTTTAAATTTGGAACAACCAGAAACTGCAGCAGCTTATAAATGAATTTTGAATTTTTATGGGCCTATAAGGTCGGAAAGGGTTTGAAACACGCCTCTGATACCATATGTAGAGACCCTGTGTTTTAATTTCCTAAATTTTACACTTAATTTCAGAGTTTTGCTGGAGAGGGACTTAGCTAAATCGACCAACAGGGTAATCATTGCTACAGTTATCAACCTTTTAATGAATACATTCTAAGACATCCTTTCAGCATGAATGAATCTAAACATATATAAATATAAGTCAGCAATGATACGATTTGATGCAGATCAGTAATGAAATTTCAATTTTTCATAAGGAACTAATCGAAACATGGGAAAATACCTGGAGTATAGCTGATGATTTTAATAGTGGTTCTCCTCCTGTGATGCTGTGGACAGTTGAACAGTTCATCGAAACAATCAAATCCTCCCAGCCAATCTAGGAACAATCCCAGACCCAGAGGATGTCTCCTCTGCCCCCGTGCCCAGATTTCCAAGAAAAACAGAGACTCCCTCTCAGCACAAATCCTTTCTTATCATAATATCACTTGGTAATCAGCTCAAGTTCACCAGACCCCCCTCCCTCCTTCAAATCAACTTTCTTATATAAATTTCTCCACCGCCATACATCCTACCCCACCGCCTCTTCTCTATCAAGATAAGGTCTTCTTAAAGGAAGGTACGAATGTCATTTAAGGAGATGTGATTGTTATTAAAGAGGAGGTGTGATCTTATGGTTATCCAATCTGTTTAGGAGTATACGACTTGAATTTAGAGTACCTTTATGATTAAGGCTTATGTCGGAATATTTAACTTAACTATGTATATATATTTTAATTAAATTAAGTTTATTTTCTATTTTTTTATTAGTCCTTTTCATATAATGTATACTTAGTTAATATGAATATTAATCTGGAATCATAATATTAATCTCTAACTCAGGTAATCTTGATATTAGTAGTTAGGTGTACTAGTGCGATGTGTGCGAGATAGGCAGGTGTAGCTATCAAATGCCTATACCGTACACATGCTAATATCATTGTGTATAACTCGGGAACGGGTTGTTACAGTTTGAGCACACTATGTACCAAGTTTTACATAGTTGTTGAAGTAACCTGTTTGTGATCTAGAACAGCGAACAACAAAGATACAATAGGCTGGAAAATAACATCACTTTCATCAATAATTGCAATCATAATGGATCTCATGTGATCCTGAATAGTTGTGCCATGATCCTTACTGATGGCATTGAGGAAATGATGAAACATCTGTAGGACAAGATCATTACAATCTAAAGGCATTCCAATCAAAGATGACAAAACAAGACAAAAGAAGACTCAACTATAGTTATAGTTGATATAGTTAGAGTCAAAGATGACAAAAGAAGACTCAACTATATCATCTGTAGGTATTCCATGGGGCACCACACCGCCTCACTGAGGCCTACATACACCCCTTAGGATACCCAGAGTATATCTTTCACCAGACCATTTCCCTCAAGGAAATGTTCGTTCATCGGACCATTCTTATCCAATTTCATGTACTTAGGATCTCAATCCTAATCCATCATAGTACATGACTCAAGAATGTTTGTCCAAGATGCTTATCCAACCTGCTATTCTCCTTATCCATGTCCATGTACTTGACTTAGGATGTTAGTGTGTTAAATTTGGCAACTAGGGTCAAACTCCACCTTGCACTGCACATATGATGGAGATGATATTTTTGTCGGATTCCTCTTTCGAAAAGGTGCAAGATTGATCTAAAGATCATCTTGTTTGGATGAGTAGAAGTTGGATTTTGAATTTATTTCTCTCACATGTGCAAATTGTCAAGGTTGGCCAAAATTGTTATGTAGGATCACAAGCCCCAAAAGGTGTGCCACCACCCCTCATTGATGGATATAAAAAGGAGAGACTCAAACTTCATTTGGACATCATCTCATCTCACATTATCTCTCCTTCTCATTGGTTCGTATAGCCTAAAGAAGACATTCTCTCTCCTCCACACATGTGAAAGGGCAGCTGTAATTTTCAGATTGTTTAAGGGTTTTTGCAGTAGCGTTGACCTTGGGTCAACTCTTATTTTATGACTTCGATTTTTGGGATAGAATTCGAGTTTGGGAGGCTGAGTTTGGTGGCACGAAAATTGAGGAAATCTGGGTTGTTTGAGTGAAGCGTTGACCACAGACTTTGACCGCATATTTGACCATTTTGTTGACCAGGTTTGATCAAGCTCCATTGGGAGGAATATTGTTGGTTTGAACAACGTTGTTTTTGCTGGTTAGGGCATCATGTTGACTGCTGTAAATCGTTCTTTCTCTCTCTGCTTAATTTGAAGAATAATAAGAAGATTTGATCAAAGGTTTTCCCCACATTGGGGTTTTTCCCTGGCATCCGCCAAATTATTGTGTCCTTTTGTCTTGGCTTGTCTTCTAGTTATTTGTTTATGTTCTATTAGCATTTACTGTCAGTGTTAATGTGATTGCTAAACAGGAAATTGAATTGGGCTAATAAGAAAGATTGAAGTAAATTGCTCTAAGCATAGAACATACCATCGTTAACTAAAATTAACACGGTATCAGAGTTGAGGTGATGAAAAAGCCCAAGCAAGAGTGAGAAGAGCAATCAATGAAGGTTGATTAGACAAGGAAAGGGGTCAATGGCTTCCTCATCATACTTCAAATTTGATGACAAGCTCAATGATAAGTCTGATTATCATGCTTGGAAATGTCCTTGGATCTAACATTGGAGGAACAAGATGTTATGGATTATGTGCAGGGAAAGATCACTGAACTTTCATCAAATGCACCGACTGCCACTAAAACAAAGTAAAAGAAAGGAGAAGTCAAGGCGAAGAAGATCATAAGGGATTCTATTCACAAGCACTTGGTTGCTTATATCTTCAAGCTGGGCACATCTAAGGAGATGTATGATAAGTTGGTTAGCAAGTTCAGGGCTAGCAATTCTAATCAAATTCTCTTTTTGAAGAACAAGTTGAAGGATATCAAGATGGACAAGGGGGAGTCCATGCAATCATACTTCATGAGGCTCACTGAAATCAAGGATGATCTCTTATCAATTGGAGATGTCATAATTGATCGAGAGCTCACTCTCATTGCACTTGGAGGTCTTCCCCGAGCATGGTATGTATTCAATACCACTATTCTCAATAATAATATAATTCTTGATTTTGATGAATTGTTGATGAGATGCACTCAAGAGGAGACAAGGATGATGGAGAGAGACAAACCTTCAAATGGAAATGGAAGTGAACCTACTGCCTTCACCGCTCATGCAAAGAAGAAGAATAAGGTTGGTCCAAGAAATCAAGGTCAAGGAAAAGCGGGTCCCAAAGGAAGGAGGGTTAGATGTTACAATTGTAACAGGTTTGGTCACTATGCTAGAGAGTGTCCCAATAAAAGGGGTTCCCCCCAAGATGATGACTACAACAACAATAACTTCAGGGGAATGGAAATAAAAGGAACAACAGGTTCAACAACAAAGGAAAGAGAAAGGCTCCCTGTGATCGAAATGGAAATGGAAATGGTCAACCTTTTAAGAGGTCAAGGAACTCCAAGTATGATGACTCTAATGTTGTTGATAACAAGAAAAATGAATATATTCCTCTATCTGCCCTCTCTACTGCATCTTCTCCCGACACCCTAGATAACTGGTTGATTGATAGTGGTGCCTCAAGGCACTTCATTGGATATAAAGAGGCCCTCTTTTATTTGATTGAAAAGGATACAAATTTGGAAATTACCTTGGAGACAATGCCACCTATCCTGTGAAAGGGACAGGGACTATGACCCTTCATCTAAAATAAAGGGAAATTCCTTAGTTTGCAAGATGTGTTGTATGTACCTGACTTGAAGAAGAATCTAACATCTATATCGACAATGGAAGACAAAGGATTCAAGGTGGAATTCTTCAATGGAAAGGTACGTATTTGGAAGAAGAATTTCAAAGAAGCATTTACTTTTGGTTTCCGGGCTGATACACTCTACCAGGTTGGAGAAAGTCCGTTAGGAGCCATGACATGTAACACAACTCTTCAATCTGAGTTATGGAACCGAAGGTTTACACACTTTTATTATAAAGCCCTTCCCGAAGCAAGGAAGGTGGTCATAGGTATTCCCGATTTCAAAGATGATCATGAAGGTGTATGTCAGGGTTGTGCCGAAGAAAGCATACAAGGGGACCATTCCCCTCAAATGACTTCTCTCGCAAGACATGGATATAATTCTTGAACAAAAAGGACGAAGTATTCAAATGGTTCCGCACCTTCAAGGCGTTGGTTGAAAATCAAACAGGGAAGAAGATCAAAATCTGGAGGATCGATAATGGAACCGAATATGAGTTGAATGAATTCAATTACTATTGCAGGGAAGATGGCATTAAGAGGGAGACCACTATTGCATATAATCCTGAACAAAATGGAGTTGTCAAAAGAAGATTAGAACCATTCTTGAAGTTGCCCGTGCCATGCTTCATGACCAAGGTCTACCAAAGTTCCTATGGGGAGAAGCTGCCAACACCACTGTGTATGTTCAAAATAGATGCCCACATCAAGCATTGGACTCCAAAACTGGCGAAGAAGTCTTCACTGGTAAGAAACCAAATGTTTCTCATTTTAGAATTTTTGGAAGTCTTGTATATTTTCATACGTCGAAAGAAAAGTGAAGCAAATTGGATGCTTCTGGAAAGGAGGGAACATTTGTGGGCTACAGTGAAATGTCAAAGGCATGTAGAATCTATGTGTCTGGTCAAAGAGAAGTGGAGATATTTCATGATGTCACCTTCGACAAAGATGCTGCCCTTAGGAAGGTTAGAGATCTTCCTATCTCAAAGGAGGAAAAAGAAGAAGTAGGAAAGCAGGAAGAACCGAAGGATGAATAGATGCCCGATGTTGAAGGTCCAATGGATCTTATAGATCCACGTGCTTCAAATAAAAGAAGACCCTCATGGCTTAGAGACACTCTCGAAGATGCCGAGATACATATTGCTCCAAGGGGAACATTCTGTGAAAGTAAGAAGCCGAATAGGTACCAAGGGTACTTAGTAGCCATCAACACCATTGTACAATCTGAGCCTAGAACATTTGAAGAAGTCATGAAGCACCAAGTTTGGAAGGATGCAATGAAGGAAGAATATGAATCGATCATGAAAAATGATGTTTGGGATGTGGACCCTAGACCGAAGGACAAATTTGTTGTCACCTCGAAATGGCTCTACAAGATCAGGCATTGACTTGATGGAAATGCTGAAAAATTAAAGGCAAGATTTGTTTCCTGAGGCTTCTCGCAGAAAGAATGAATAGATTATGATGAAATATTTGCACCTGTTGCTCGCTACACCACCATCCGTTCGATCATTGCCCTTGCTGCATCGCAAGGATGGAGTTTACCTCAGATGGATGTCAAGACTGCCTGTCTTCTTACATGGTTCAATCAAGGAAGAGTTATGTGTGGAACAACCTCTGGGGTTTGAAGTTTGAGATAAAGATACACACGTATGCATGTTGAAGAAAGCCCTCTATGGGTTGAAGCAAGACCCTAGGGTTTGGTATGAGAGGATCGATAACTACTTGATGAAGTTGGGCTTTACTCGAAGTGATGTTGATCCAAACCTTTACTTTAAGGGTGATATTGAGAAGCCTTTCATTTTGGGTCTCTATGTGGTGTAGAAATTTCTGAATCTTAATTCTTATGCAGAAATTATTACTGTTAATCTGGTTAAGCTCCTCCTACTTATATAAGTTATCAATTGAATAAATTCAAGTTAACATCGAAGCAATACACATAACAGATCTCTACCAATTCAGATCTAGAATAAGCACATGCACACATTGACAAAGTGACAGTTATTTCTGGACAAATAGTCCCCGGAAAAACCCAAGGTGGGAAAACCGGTCTCTGGCTGCTGGAGGGTTCTATTATTACGAATATTTCTGAATACACAACTCTGGGTTCCAGATCTGGAAAACCCTACAGAGAAAAATCTAGATCTACAGCTCCTGGCTGATTTAGGACCAAAAATACTGACTGATCCCACCCTCAAACGGGATTTATAGAACTCAGTCAAATCTAGGCCTAGAAACCCTAGCATTGTCCCTGAAATGCACTGCGTTAGCCTTGGATGGCTTCCAAACCGTCAGCGTTGCTTCTGGAAGGGATTGCATTACCCCAGTATGGGTGACGCAGTCACTACGCTGCCCCTGAAGGGTCTCTGCATAACCCCTGAAGGGTTTCCTGAAAATTACGCTATCCTTGCTGCTGCTGCTTCCTTCCTCTGCTCTATCCTTGAGCTAATCTCTTCTATGCCTCTTGTGTATTCTAGACCCTTGGTCTAAATTCCCCTCTCTGCAGCTGAAGCACTTTTGAGTATTCTTAGCCAACCCTGCCCTAGAATCTCACTTAGCTTCAGTGCTTTGCCTTTGTGTGTCTTACAAATGACCCCAAGCCTTTCCTTTATACTTTTCTCGTTGACAAATCAACGGCCATGATCAGATCTTGAATCAATGGCTAAGATTAAAAGAAAGCTTGATCCGTGTGACTTAAGGCAATTTCATCACATGTTTAATAAAATTCACTTTAATTATTTTATTTTCCTAAGTTTTAACTTAGGAAATACATTAAAATAATTAATTAATTTAATATCTCCTAAACTAGATGAAATTTCCCAAATCCATTTCTAGGTCTTGTAGATTAGGTGAACTCTAGTCCCCCCACAAAGTTTGGGACCTAGAGCACAACTGATGCTACCCCAAATACATAAAATCTCAACATGTGGACAATCTCTTCCTGACAGGTGCTGGCCCTCTTATTCATCAATGTAAGAGGGAGCTAGCCTCTGAGTTCGAGATGAAGGACCTAGCATTGATACACTACTTCGTAGGCCTGGAGGCCTAGCAAAAGCCAGGTGAGATTTTCCTTTCTCAAGGAAAATATATTGTGAAGCTACTGGAAAGATTTGGGATGGTGGACTGCAAGTCCGTGACTGCTCCGATGGAACTCAACTTTAAGAAGTTGTGTGGAAGCGTTGCTGGGCCCGATTTGGGAAATCCTATCAAGTATCGTCAACTCGTAGGGGCCTTGATGTTCTTAGTGAACTCCCGTCCGGACATATGTTTTGCAGTGAACACATTTAGTCAATACATGGTCGAGCCTCGTCACATTCATTGGATTGGTGCCAAGAATCTCTTGAGATATCTCCGAGGCACAATCAACCATGGGATGAGATACAATGTCGGGAGTATGAGGCTCCATGGATATACTGATGCTGACTGGCAGGCAGTGTGCTGGATTGTGAGAGCACATTTGGATGTTGCTTCACTATGTCTGCGACTTTGGATGAGCAGTAGCGTAAATCGGTTGCCTCAACTACCAACCCTCCATTCAGCAGTGGTGTCAATCGCATCTAAAGAGATGGTCTCCATATCAAGGGTCCTCTCAAGTTGTCTCACCCACAATCTAAGATTGTAGTAGACGTAAACCATGTCATTGAGCCGCCGACCCTCCAACCTGTATAAGGGTCATAAATTAATAAATTAAATATTTAAAAAAAAATATTTAATGAAATTCAAAAAATCAGTTCGAAATTTGAATATGTTAAGTGTTTTACCTGTTGCGCCTTTTGGTGTGTATTTTTTCAAATACACTCCAATTGCGCTCGCATCCTGAAGCGCTACATGTTTGGCTGAGTATTCTAATGGCAAGTTTTTGGAGTTTTGGTAATCTGCCACCGTAGCTCCTCCACCATGCATCTACAAGTTACAAGTTACAACAAATAAGATAAACTTATAAAGTTACAAACATAAGAAAATTTTTAAAATAATGAAAATCTTACCTGGCATTTTAGCGGTCCTATCCTGGACAGCCATGTCGAAGCTCAAGGTGCCACCTGCCATTCTGTATACCTCCATCTCTTTGGATATCTCTGCACGTTCTGATGGATTTGGCACCATCTTCTGAACACAAGTGAAAAAGCCATCCATGACCTCAACATCAAATAGAAAACCACATGAATAAGCAAATGCGGGGTTCAAGAAGAGCCCTGCAGCATGAATGGGACGATGGAGTGTGTTGTTCCATCGATCATCAATCACTTCCCATAAAAGAAGTTGTCTCTGAAACCCCTCATCACCCTTATCATCATAATAGTTGCGAACAGCTTCTTTGGCCCTATCCATGGCCTCATACAAGTAGCCCATTGCGGGCTTCTCTCCATCCACCAATCTAAGAACCTTTACCAAAGGTTCACTAATGCTGCACACCTCTTCCACTCCAGCCCAGAAACTTTCCTGATATGACACCAACTTGCAGATGGCCTGTCCCTCTGATTTGCGGCTGATAGTCAAAGCACGCCACTCATCTGAAAGAAACATTCTCTTCAAATCCCACTTAGAATTCAAGAGGGATTGAAGAGAGATGAAAGTAGTGGCAAATCGTGTAATAGCAGGCCGCACCAACTCCTTCTTGTTGGTGAATGTCCTCATCAAATGAAGCACAGATCCATGGTTATATATAAATTTTATGATTCTCTTTGATGATTCTACAATATCTTTGACAAAATCAAGCTTTCCGATGTCCTCCAACATCAAATCAAGGCAATGTGCAGCACAAGGTGTCCAAAATATGCTCGGATACCTCTCCATAAGCATCTTGCCAGCAGAAACATAGTTTGCAGCGTTGTCCATTATGATTTGGACAACATTTTGGGGCCCAACCTCCATAATGAACACATCTAATAAATCACATAATAATCTTGCATCTTTGACATGTGCAGATGCATCAACATATTTCATAAACATTGTCCCCTTGGGACAACTGACCAAGAAGTTAATAAGGGTCCTACCCCTTTGATCAGTCCAACCATCTGACATCACCGTGCATCCTGTGACTTCCCATGATGCCCTTAACTCTTCCAATCTCTTGGTGCAGTCAGCTTTCTCATTTTGCAGAATGCGCCCTTTAAGGTCATGATATGTAGGGGCTTTGTATCCTGGGCCAACAACATCGATAGCATCAATCGTAGCCTGATAAAATGGATTGTTCTTGGCAACATTGAAAGGAATATCACTCCAAAGAAACAGTTTGCCCAACAACTTATCAGCTTCTTCCTTCTCCTTTCTTTTAATAAGGGAGGAGATAGATGGCTATGCCCCGGGAGTGGTTCTAGGAACAAAAAATGAGGAGGCAGCTACGGGGCTGCCTGTAGAAGAGGCTGATGCTGAAGAGCCACTACCACTCTCACGGTCAACTCCAAACCCTGATATTTGACTTTTCAGAGCTGCTTTGCTGAGTTTAGTGGTTTCTATTTCTCCCAATGAGTTCATAGCTCTTTTGATTATTTCTGCATTGGTGTTTCTGCAAGGGCCTACTTCATGCCCAGGAATTTGTGCCAGGTGGTATTTCAACCTGTATATCCCCCCTGTCATGTGTTGACCACATAATTTGCAAGTCAAGTTTGATCGGTCAAACCCTTGATCAGGTTCACCAAATTCCCATAAATGATCTAATTTCCTTGGCATGTTGGAAACTTTGAACTTTGAATGTTGAAATTTGAACCTAGGGCACAAGAAAAATTGCAAGTTAAAAAATAAAATAAAAAAATTACAATTTTACATACAACATTTTGATTTTTCATTTTTTTTCACAAAAAAAAACCATCAACTCAATGCAAAAATAATGGGAAAAAATACATGTTGAAACACAAGCAAAAATAATGGGAAGAAACTAAGAGCACAAGAAGAAATATAAAAAACAAAATTTAACAAACAATTTTTTGCATTTTTGACCAAAATAAACCCTCTCCTCTCAATAAAACAAAAACAAAAAAAAAAAAACACAACCAAATGCAATCACAAATGATGAAAAATACATGGGTAATAGAAACCCATGGAAGAACAAGAAAAAAACAAAAAAAAAAGGGTCAAATTTGATGCCCATACCTGGAAAAACGTTTTGCCGGAGACACTTGGTCCAAATTCGATTTTTGTTCGCTTGGCTTGCAAGAAATTCTTCACTTTTGTCCAATCTTGGGCTTGTAAATCTCCTCCTTCCCTCCTTGGCTCTCCTCCTTCCCTCCTTGGCTCTCATAAGCAAGTCTGTCCAACTAAAAATGAAAAACAAAAAACCAAAAATCGCATTATAAACTCGCTGTTGGAGGCTGCCACGATTTTTTCAAGTCGACTCTCGATTTTTTCGTAAAAATCGCGATTTTTTCGTAAAAATCGCGATTTTTTCGCGATAACGATTTTTTCAAAAAATTGTTGAAAAAATCGCCGATAAAAT
>CM076574.1:281073164-281230306 GCA_034641835.2 Pinus albicaulis | reverse complement strand
TCGTTGAAAATATCGCCGATAAAATCGGCCGCTTGAAAAACTCGCGATTTTTTTCAACTCGCCTACATCATCCACAACTATGTCCATCATGTTGGGAATAATGATCGCCGTTAGACCAAAACCCACAAGTGTTAGTCAACGATAGCATCGCTAGAGATAAGGATCCACGAGAGGCGGTTAGTCCATGTCGCGAAACACACGGGGAGCATTGGTTTATCCAATGTCCAACAATCTCCCCCCCTCCCCCCAACGCGAGCCATGTGTGTATCAAACTTGTGACCTACGCTCTGATACCAATTGTTGGGAATAACGATTGTCGTTAGACCAAAACTCGCAGGTGTTAGTCAACGATAGCATCACCAGAGATAAGGATCCACGAGAGGCAGTTAGTCCATGTTGCGAAACACATGGGGAGCATTGGCTTATCCAATGTCCAACACACCACTACTTCCTGCATTTCTTCCTGCCTTGAAGATGGCTCATTACATAGTTCCTTCAAGAGGGTTAGCCAATCTATTAGGCTGACCTTCTCAATCGGTCTTAATCAGTCAATGCCACTCCATAGACTCAAATAATTCTTCCCTCTAGCTGCTTCTCTTGTTCCTTCAATATAGCCAACTCTTACGGACTTCATCAAATTGCTTTTCTGTTGATAAGCTGGTCAACCTGCCTTCTGTACATAAGGTATTCATAATACAGCCCTTTTAACCATGATTAGTCATGTCAACCACTGTATTTAGGGAACACATCAACCAGTTGCCCTTAGACTAATGAGTCCCTTACATATTTTACTGGATTAAGAGCACACATAACAACCCTCACACAGTCCCTTTAAACCTTTAAGCTGACTGATTTAGGTCATCATAGTTCAATCCACATATCTGCAAATTCTTAGGGCTTACATTGAAACCCATACTCAGCCCCTTCAACTTCGCGTAAGAGACAACTAACAAACTGTTATTCTTTACATATAAATAGACATTTTACTTGGCAACTATTCTCTATAGAAACACAAGCAATTCACAGCACAAGTTACAGCCCTTATCTACCTTAGTCAACTTGTCAAGCTCAGTAGACAATTACAGGTCTGCAACTCAAAACTCGTCCAAAAACAGACCTTCATCTCTTGCATATTTACATGAGGTTACTCAGACCTTCATCTCTTGCGTATGTTACAAAATTGGTGCATGATATACCAGTGATCAAATCCATGATTTCTCAATAGTAGAGATCTCTAGGATCTTCCTTTCCCTTTGCTTCTTTGAAGGCTTTTCATCATCAGCTGTTAAATGCTTCAAACCTTTCCATCTTTTTATTGTTCTTAGGGTTAGGACAATCTGTTTTGCATTGTCCATATTCATGACAGCCAAAGCACGAGACTTTGGACATGTCTCTATTTTTGTTTTTCTTCTTATCAAAATTCTTCTTTGATTTAGCTGCAAAGTCTTGAGAAGTTTCATTATGGTTGAGAGTTACTTCAAGCCATTATTCTGGATTCTGTTGAATTTCCGTGACATTGGGTCTAGGTTAGAGTCTTAAATCACTGACGCTACCAAACCAAGAATCTCAACCATAAAATACTTTGCACAGCAGAAAATATAAAGCAGTAAATCACATATGCACAATATAGTATATACACGGTTTTAAACAAAATTGGACAATCACCAATCTTTGTTATATTAAACCAAACCTGAATAGTACAACAGTCAATGGTATACAAGATATATTGACAAACACAATGTCGTGTCTCGTCCTGCCGGTCCTTCGCTTCCGTACTGCTCACTATTAGTGCCTTAGTCCATCAAGGCATCTACACATCGAGACTCCAGGAGGGATGCCACCTAACACTGCTGCACATCCTTTTGTAGAGTGTACTTGGGCTGATACAATCTGCTTTCTAGGCTGGCCATTACCCGAGCTCCAATCTGCTAGGCTAGAACAATTTTTGTCCATCGAAGTGTTGCTTCTTCAGAACCTATCTTCACCCAACCTTTAGCTGCTCTTCGTCCTTCAAGATGGCTCGTCTAGGGCTACTTTGGGTAGCCAACACGCTGCCCTCCAAGAGTCCTATGGCAACCAATCCATTCACTGTTGAATCGGCTCCTAATATGATACTTCGACACCTCGGAAGGTCATACACTTGGCTTCAGTAGGATGCTCCAAAACATGATCCAAACTGGTCATCAACTCGACTCAATACAGCTTCAAGTACTGCTGTTTCACCTTGCTGCAATGCTGCATTGCTGAACCATTGGTTAGGGCACACCACATTGCCCTCAACCTCCACGCAGTTCAACACACTAGCCTCTATAGGCTGTGGTCCACGTTAGGAGAGGTCCTCTATGCATACACTGCCATTCAATGTTGCTGTCCACCTAGAAAGCAACTCCTAAAGGGTTCCAACTGCTGACTATGGCCTGCGGCCTAGCCCAGCAGTGGACTGTACCTTCAGTCCCCTCCAAACAATCTGCAATTTTGCCCTAAAACAGTAGTAACGCACTCCTCTTTGGTGCAACATTCCTGCCCTGCAAACGCACCCAAGAACAACCCTTCACCATGCCTCAAAAAGTCCTTTCATCTCCATGCTGTCACCTACAACAATTAGAAATGCCACGCTGTCGTTTTTGGCTCCTCCACGCTATCCTTTCTAGGCTCCTTTGTTGCGGCCTTCCTTCATGAAAAATTCAGAGGTATTCTTGAGTGTATTGCCCAAAACTTGGATGCTCAAACAATGATCATTCAGCCTTAATTTATAGACCTTTAAGGGCTCGACGAATTACTTGAAGTGACACATCTATTGGACCACTTTTACACCAAGCCTACATGAGTTGGTAACCAATAATTACCTTGTCAACTTCAAAAATTCATTTCTCTCTAACGACAACTTGGACTAGGACGATTCTCGATGCGTTGGAATTGTATTGCTGAGCGCTATCATCGTCATCCATCACATGTCGTACCTCCATCACGGTTTTGGCCCAAATCATGATGGGTACAAAACCCCACACTTGGGTTCCAAGCCCACAAGCTGCCCTTGTGGTGCTCTTCCCTCCAAACCCTGAACCATAGGGCTTGGAGTACCTCCCAAGCTACACAAATCAACACTCCCTCTTAGTGAGGGAGGTACCTCCATGACTAGGAAGCACTTCGTCTTCCTCATCACTGCTCACAACACTTGCCCAACTCCTAGCCGCTCACAATCGTAGCAATCCCTGTACAGTGAACTATGCCTTGCTCAAAAGTGTCGCTGTCACTAGAAGCCTCTAGCTTCTTTTTCTTTTCTTGTATCGCTTTCCAATCTTGCCATGACTCCTCCTTGCCAGATGTGGAAGCACCCTTGCTTCCCTCTGACCATGCGATCTTCTTGGGCTGAAGAGTCTCCCTATCAACCTGCAAGCTCCCTCTAGATCTCTATTCATTTTGAGCCTCTGGAACCTGAACCTTCTCTGAAAAGTGTACCTTCTTCTCAGGAACTTGTACCTTCTCCTATGAAGCCTGCACCTGCTCCTGCTTCTCTAGAACTTGTACCTGTCCCTTTTTCTTCCCATGATCCTCAGGCTTGCTTGTCAACCTGTAGAGATCATGTTCCCTAACTCCAAGGACAATCCCATCGAACTTTGAGCCTCCAGGCCTGAGTCTTGCCTTCCCATCCTGGAACAAGACCGCAAACCCCTTCCTCTCCATCATCAAGAAGAAAATCATGTGAAAATTTTTGAATATTACTTATGAAGAAACTCTACTGTTAAATTTGGTTATACTTCTCCTACTTAATCAAGTTATTACTATGAAACTTCAGCATTAACATCGAAGTAAACACAATAACAGTTCTTTGCAGATACAGATCTAAAACAGAATACATGCACATAGACAAAGTGACACACAAGATTTTCTGGACAACTGTCCCCGGAAAAACCCAATGTGGGAAACCGGTCTTCTGGCTGCTGGAGGGTTTATATTATTATGTAGATTCTAAGTGCAACAAATTTGGGCACCTCACTGGTTAACCCGACAGAGAAAATAAGATCTGCAGCAATACCTCTGTTCCAGAGACGAAAAACTGGATTGATTCACACCCTCAAATGGGATTACAGAACTCATCCCCTTTCAGCCTCTAGAAACCCCAACGCTGATCTGAAGCCCTTTATGTCAGCTTTGCTAGCCTTCTGATGCCCCTACGCTGCTTAGGAGAGGGTTGCGTAACCACAGACTGGGTGGCGCAGTCCCTACGCTTCCCTCGCTAGGCCTGCGTAAGCCCTGGTGGCCTCCTGCTGCCTCTGCGCTGCCCTTTCCGGGCTTGCATAACAGCTGAAACCCTCTGCACTGCGCAGCTACTGCATAGTTGCTGCTCCCTCTGTACTGCGCAACTACTGCATAGTTGCTGCTCCCTCTACGCTGCTCTGGTTGCTGCTTCTCTGCTTCTTGCTGACTCTTGGCTCTAGGATCAGATCATCCCCTTAGCCAATACTACTCGTCGCTGCAGCTGAGCCTTTCCTTTATACTTTTTGTTGAGAATTTGTAGGGCTAGTGATTAATTCAAATTCTCTTCTTGATAATTACTTGTGAGCTTACTTGAGTTACTTATGTCTTCTCTTCTTTAGCTTATTTAATCTTTCATCAAGTCAATTATCAAAATACACAAGACACACAAATTAGGCTCCTAGAGCTAGGGAAAAACCTCTCCCTCTTGGAGAGGAAAACCCGTAAGGAATTATTCTTATAGATCTTCAAATGACAAGTACCATGACCAAGACTCAGACCCTGACCTATGAATGCCTCCACGACCTTGTCACTGCTTCTAAGTCTTCCTCCAGCGCTGATCTTTCATTCCTGCACCAACTTACACTGAGCTTGCATCAACCTTAGAGAACTCGGTCTCTAATTCGATCTTGCAGTTTCAAACTGACTATGCATTCATACAATACTTTAACACTGTCAATTACTGTCTGAACTTTGCATTTACTTCAGGTTACATCATGCTATGATATCTCAGATATATCCATACTTCTTTTTGCCTGAAGCCCGCACAAATTCTTAACTTATAGTCCGAATTCAAACCCAAATTTACTTCAGGACATTCCGCATATTTTACTGCCATTCACTTGCATTCAGACCAGACTATACATACCACAGAGATCTCCGCACTGAACTTTGTATATATCCGAAATACATCCTCGTTGATCCACGCTTTGATTTCAGAGAAATCCGCAATTTATAACCTCTGAAATCCGCATCGTTTCTACTCAAAACACTCCGCAGTTTCTGTGTCAAAATAGGTTGCAGGTTTAGGGTATATATAGGGCACAAAACCTGACATTTAGACTGACCATACAATCGACTTATTCACTGTACATTAGGCCGAATTCCATCATTCATCTTCAGCGTTGAGTGAGGGTTGTTTCAAGCCATTCTTCCACAAGGTTTATGACAAGGTCTTGGAGCATTTATTGATGACTAGGCTCTTCATATACATGACACTAATTACACTTGTAAATAGAAGACAAACCCTAAATAGACATCAAGAAGATGTCTATTACCCTATAATAAAATTTTTATTCATGAAACCCATGAAGCAAGTACAACAAAAATACATCTTATTATCTGCCTTCTTCTTTACATAAATACATAATTACATAGTTAATATGAAGACCGATCCTAGTTACACTTTTCAACACTTTTCTCATTGGGAAACCAACAGTCGTGATCTAATCTTGATTCAACGGCTAAGATTAAAAGAAAGCTTGATCCGTGTGACTTAAGTCATTTCCACCACATGCTTAAATTAATTACCTTTAATATATTAATTTTCCTAAGTTAGACTTATGGTCCTTAATTAAAAATATTAATTAATTAATTTTCTCTTAAACTGGATGGAATTTCTCAAATACCTTTCCGGGTCTTGGAGATCTCATGTACTCTAGTCCCTCCACAAAGTTTGGGAGCTAGAGCACATCCAAAGCTACCCCAACACTCCACAAATCTCAACACTCCCTCTTAGCGAGGAAAGTGCTCTAGCACAACACTACTTCACCCTGGAGCTCTGTACTGATCTCTGGTGTGGGTCTCTGCGCTGATGCTTAGCCTACTGCCCTTCATCACTGCGTTGCTGCTACTCTCCCATACTGTTGCCCATGACGCTGCCACCGCCATTGCCACATCTTTACTGCAGCTCCCTCTCAATATGCTACATCATGCTGCCAATTGTTATTCTGCAACTCAGTTGCTGAGAGAAACAACTAAAAACTCCAGCCCAATCTTTGACAGACAAGTCAGTTGGGTTGCATCCTCATCACTGAAGCTCCATAGGCTGCTGCTTTGCGCTGTCCTCTTGAAGCCACTGCGCTACTACAGCTCTGCTCTGCGTAATGCGACCTGCACTGCGCTGCTGAGGTCACATCAACCCCCTTGCGCTATGCTACTATGCCGCTGTTGCATCTGCATTACGCTGCTCCCTCTCAGCTTCCAGCTCTACCTCTGCTCCATCTGTGACTCTTTGCACCCACTGCTCCACTTGTCCCGCTACTGCCTTAAGGCTCCCGTAACATGGATGTGATCTAAGAGTTGGGCTACTCAAGGATCCCACCATCACTCGGTAGCTGCTCTACAGATCCATATCGTGCCACTTTCGTGGTGTATGAGCACTCATGGCTACGTCATCTTCGGAGCCATCGTCAGTCACAACAGCCTTAGAGGTAGAAGGTTCCTTGTCCTTCTTCTTCTGAGGACAATTGCTGGCGAAATGTCCTAGTTCGCCGCACTGGAAACACTTGATCTTTGATAGATCACGCTTCTTCCTCCCTTGCCGCCTCTTTGATGCCAAGGCTGCATCTTCCTTCTTTACCTTACTTGATCCGGTGCTGTACTGTCTCTTGGTGAATCGACAGAGTGCTTCTCAACGGAGGATCACCCACATACTATCCCAGTTGGGAAGGTCCGCTCTGCCCAAGGTACTTTGGACAAAAGTTTCCCAGTCCTCTGTGACTGCATTGAGTGCAGTCCTCACTATCACATAATCACATTATCCTCCACTTTCACTCCCATGGCGGTCAATTGATCCCTAATCACCTGTAATCTTAAAAGGAAGGGTTCGATCTCTTCTCCCTTGGCCATCATGAATAACCTCATCTAATTCTCTAGAAGCATTCACCTCTGGACGGATCTTCCTTCATATAGTGAGGTCAAAGCCATCCACATATCATGAGTCGTTGTCTTCTCGACTATGTGAGGCACTACATGATCTTTGACACCATCCATGATGACGTGCTTGGCGTGTGTCGCTGCTTCTTCATGCTTCTCCAGGAGTTTCGCATCAGTTGGCGTGGCTAGGACTTTCTTTGGATACTCCCTCAGACCGTATGCCTCCATGACTACCAGAATTCTGGCCTTCCAGACTGCAAAGTTGGACAGGCCGTCCAATCTATCCTGATCACGTAGTCCGTGAGGTTCCATATGCTCAGTAAATCTGTCAGAACTAATCCTTCTCTCTATGTTAGAGACTCGGATCTAGGGTCCTTGGCGAGAAAGGCACCCTCTGCTCCCTCTAACAATTGGCTTCCTCTCTTGGAAGTCTTCCAAATCTCAACGAATCAGCTCTCTTTGATCCTTTGATCAAACTGCATATTTCTTTGGCTGGAAATCCTCTGAGAAGTTGTTCTCCTCCCGCTCTTTGTCAACTAGTGCTTAGGCTAATTTCTGCACCTTCAGAAACTTAACCCCACCAACAACTACTGAAGCTCTGCAGCATTGCTTCTGGCACTCTGAATCAGCAACAGCTTCAGGATTGCATCACCCTGGCTGGCCTCTGCGTGAGCAGATAGTCCCAGCACTGTCTATGCACAGTAAGTACGTGGGCCTGCGTGGAGACTGCGTCACTCTGGCCTTTGCTCCCCTCTGCTGCTGCACTGTCCTCTCTGGTTCGACTTTCTGCGACTGCTGTTGCTTTCTTTGCTGCTTTCTGCAGCAAGTATTCTTTAGCCTTATTGCTGATGATTCTGCTAGATCTGCAATCGCTCTGATACCATGTGAAAATTTCTGAATATTACTTATGCAGAAACCCTACTGTTAAATCTGGTTATACTTCTCCTACTTAATCAAGTTATTAATATGAAATTTCAGCATTAACATCGAAGTAAACACATTAACAGTTCTTCACAGATACAAATCTAAAACTGAATACATGCACATAGACAAAGTGACACGCAAGATTTTCTGGACAACTGTCCCTGGAAAAACCCAATGCGGGAAAACCGGTCTTTTGGCTGCTGGAGTGCTTATATTATTAACTAGATTATTAGTTCAACAAATCTGGGCACCTTACTGGTTAACCCGATAGAGAAATATAAGATCTGCAACAATACCTCTGTTCCAGAGACGCAAAACTGGACTGATTCACACCCTCAAACGGGATTTACAGAACTCAGCCCCTTTTAGCCTCTAGAAACCCCAACACTGCTTTGAAGCCCTCTGCGTCAGCTCTGCTAGCCTTACGATGCCCCTGCGCTGCTCAGGATAAGGCTGCGTAACCCCAGACTGGGTGACACAGTCCTTACACTACCCTGGTTGGGCCTGCGTAAGCTCTGATGGCCTCCTGTTGCCTCTGCGTTGCTCTTTCTGGGCATGCGTAGCGGCTGAAACCCTCTGCGCTGCGCAGCTGCTGCTCCCTCTGCGCAGCTCTAGTTCCTGCTTCTCTGCCTTTTGCTGACTCTTGGCTCTGGGATCAGATCACCCCTTAGCCAATACTACCACTCGTTGCAGCTAAAGCACTTCTGGAAATTCTTAGCAAACCATGCCCTAGAATTCTAGCTTAGTCTAAGTGCTCTGCCTCTGTGTGTGTATTCTCCAACTGACCCCAAGCCTTTCCTTTATACTTTTCTCGTTGGGAAACCAACGACCGTGATCTAATCTTGATTCGACGACTAAGATTAAAAGAAATCTTGATCCATGTGACTTAAGTTATTTCCACCACATGTTTAAATTAATTACCTTTAATATTTTAATTTTCCTATGTTAGACTTAGGGTCCTTAATTAAAAATATTAATTAATTAATTTTCTCTTAAATCGGATGGAATTTCTCAAATCCCTTTCTTGTTCTTGGAGATCTCATGTACTCTAGTCCCTCCACAAAGTTTGGGAGCTAGAGCACATCCGAAGCTACCCCAACACTCCACAAATCTCAACAAATCACACTATATCTGAGTCCTGGTACAAACAATACATCTTGGACCCGCATCATACATCCTGTCTCCATCCTGAATGGCACCACTCTCGATCCTCGGATCTCCAACTTACTCTTGTCGACCAACACCATGTGCAACTTCGAGTTCCATTCAGCTAGTCTCTTAAGAACCTCCTGTGACCATGTCGTATGCTTCGTTGCACCACTGTCCATGTACCATCCATCTTCTCGAATAGTACCCCGCGAGAAATGAGAAATCATAGCAAAGTCCTCCTCTTCTAATCTCCTAGAGAGATCTTCCATCTCTGTTGAAGTGGCAACTCCGACGACCTGCTTTCCTTTCCTCCTCTTCTCATTAGCTCTTGTCTTCAATGAACATCTTGACGAAAAATGACCCATCTCGCCACAGTTGGAACACTTGATTTTACTCGAGTACTTCTTCGGCTTACTTGTCATTCTCGATGCAAGTGCCATGTGCTCATTTGTCTTCCTTGATGGCTGGAGATCCTCGTCTTGCAATTCTTCCTTAATGAAGTCGTCCCATAGTCTATTCCAGTCTGGTAGCTTCTCCCTGGCAACGATTCCTTTGATGAAGGGCTTCCATTCCTCGGTGAAACCTTTCAAGGCAATCCTTACCATCTCTGCATTTGAAACTTTGACATCGATGACAAAAAGCTCGTCTCGAACTTGAGACAACCTCGTCAGATACGAAGTCGTTCCTTCACCCTTTAACATCTTGGTGGATTTCAACTTATCCTTCAACGTCAATACTCGGTTCTCGTTCTTATTCTGGAACAAATTTTGAAGAGCCATCCACATCTCATGTGCATTGTTCTTCCCAGACAAATTATTTATTAAGGAATCCTTCACACCATCAAGGATGATCAACCTCGCTTTCGTATCCAAATCTTCCCATATATCCAGCTCCTTAGGGTCGGTTGGCTGCTTGATCTCTTTCTCGGTGAACTCCCAGATCTTGTTGACCTGCAAGACCAACTTGATCCTTTCCTTCCAAGGAGTATAGTTTGACAACCCTTCCAACCTGTCCTCATATTGGAGACTTGCCGCAACTCCGACATTATAGTGACTCCTTCACTCACAATGTGACCAACTCCCTTTCACGTTGTACTTCGTTGCGCAAACTCTGATTTACTGACTTACAAAGTAGCTTAGACATGCTCTGATACCATGTTGAATTTCTGTGACCTTGGGTCTAGGTTAGAGTCTTAAATCACTGATGCTACCAAACCAAAAATCTCAACCATAAACAACTTTGCACAACGGAAAATATAAAGCAATAAATCAAATATGCACAATATACACAATTTTAAACAAAATTGTACAATATTGTACAATCACTAATCTTCGTTATATTAAACCAAATTTGAATAATACAATAGTCTATGGTATACAATATACAATGACAAACACAATGTCGTATCTCGTCCTACCAGTCCTTTGCTTCTGTACTGCTCACTAGTAGTGCCTTAGACCATCAAGGCATCTACACATCAAGACTCCAGGAGGGCTGCCACCTAACACTGCTGCACACCCTTCTGTAGAGTGTACTTGGGCTGATCCAATCTGCCAATACCCGAGCTCCAATCTGCGAGGCTAGCAACAACTTTTGTCCATCAAATTGTTGCTTCTTCAGCACCTATCTTTCCCCAGCCTTCAGCTGCTCTTTGTCCTTCAAGATAGCTTGTCTAGGGCTAATTTGGGTAGCCGACACACTTCCCTCCAACAGTCCTATAACACCCAATCCTATCATTGTTGAATCGGCTCCTAATTTGATACTTTGCCACCTTGGAAGGTCATACACTTGGCTTCAGCACGCTGCTCCAAAACACGATCCAAACTGGTCATCAACTCGACCCAATACACCTCCAAGTACTGCTGTTTCACCTTGCTGCAATGCTGCACTGCTGTACCACTAGTTAGGGCACACCACGCTGCTCTCAACCTTCACGCAGTTCAGCACACTAGCCTCTATAGGCTGCGGTCCACCTTAGGAGAGGTCCTCCATACATACGCTGCCCTTCAATCTTGCTGTCCACCTAAAACACAGCTCCTAAAGGGTTCCAACTTCTGGCTATGGCCTGCGGCCTAGCCCAGCAGTGGACTGTACCTTCGGTCCCCTCCAAACAGTCCGTAATTCTGCACTAAAACACTAGTAACACACTCCTCTATGCTGCACCCTTCCTGACCTGCAAACGCACCCAAGAACAGCCCTTCACCATACCTCAAACAGTCCTTTCATCTCCACACTGTCAGCTACAGCACTTAGAAATGCCATGCTGCCCTTGTTGGCTCCTCCATGCTGTCCTTTCTAGGCTCCTTTGCTGCGCCCTTCCTTCACGAAAAATTCAGAGGTCTTCTTGAGTGTATTGCCCAAAACTTGGATGCTCAAACAATGATCATTTACCCTTAATTTATAGACCTTTAAGGGCTTGACGAATTACTTGAAGTGACACATCTATTGGACCACTTTTACACCAAGCCTACATGACTTGGTAACCAATAGTTACATTGTCAACTTCAAAAATTAATTTCTCTCTAATGGCAACTTGGATTTAGGCGATTCTCGATGCTTTGGAATCGTATCGCTGAGCTCTATCATCATCATCTATCACATGTTGTACCTCCATCACGGTTTTGGTCCAAATCATGATGGGTGCAAAACCCCACACTTGGGTTCCAAACCCACAAGCTTCCCTTGTGGTGCTCTGCCCTCCAAACCCTGAACCCTAGGGCTTGGAGTACCTCCCAAGCTACACAAATCAACAAATTCTTCTATTGAACATTGAGCCCATAATTCTTCAAATGATGGAGCTTCTTTTCTTGCACAGATGCTTCTTGCAAAACCATCCCACTCTTTAGGTAAGGCATTGATTGCCACTGTGATTAATTCTGAATCAGATATTTTCTCACCAGCTTCTTGAAGTTGATCTTTAATTTTTTATAGCTTCATGAAAAAGAAGCTATAGAGTCTTCTTTTGTCATATTTGATTGATATAGTTGAGTCCTGAGGGTTATCATGTGACCTTTTGTATTGACAGAGTATAATTTCACCAAAGTATCATAGACTTCTTTAGATGTAGATAATTCTGATACAAAAGTAATAAGGTGGTCTTTGATGGACTCAAAAAGAATTCTTTAAGCCTCAATTTCTCCTTTTTCATATTTTTCCACTTCTTGGGCATTATTCTTATGAGGAGCCTTTCCTTGAACGAACTTCATGACATCATTCTCCTTAAGGACCAGATCATTTCTCTTTTTCCATGCCTTGAAGTTGGATGTTCCTTCTAACTTGTTGCTTTCCTTGTACATATATGCCATTTGGATTAGACATGATGTCTTGGAGGTGAGCTGTTATCAAAAAATATATCTTCAGATATGGCTGCTAAAAATGATGATCTTATTGAGCCGCTACAATGATGATCTTCTTGTCTCTGCCTAGTAAGAGTGTCTCCTCTTCACCTTAACTCTGATACCATGTTAGAAAATCCAGGGAGATAAGATTTTCTTACTTGGTCATTACTTGTGGGAGTTAGTCTTCTTTCTTTAATTACTTATTATTCTTTCTTCATCAAACAATTACACAATTTATTCTTCCAAGATCACAAAGAAGCAAGAGACAAAAATTTAGGCTTTCAAGCCACGGAAAACCCCACAGATGGCGAAAACCCAACAATCCTCTTCTTATTGAATCAAGTAAAAATGAGATATCAAACCCAAGACCAATGACTTAATCCAAGTCAGCCCTTCTCTCCAGTCAAAGTCAAAGTCAAGATTCTTCAAACTTTTATCAAGCTGCAGAGATCAGATCACTGTTCTTGTTACCTACCTCAGAGAAATTTTGGCCCTGTTAAAAGTTGTAATCTGCTTCCGAAGTTTTGGCCCAATCACAATTCTTTGGTCTGTAATGACCTGTATACTTCAGTTTGTTTGCAGACTTTACTGTAGATCACAGGTAATCTTCACACTTTGGCGCCTTTAGACTTGAAAGGATTTGGTCCTTCTTTCTTTTCAGACTTCCTTTTATATCTTCCCTTTTCTTCTCTTCATTAATTGCAGTGATCCAACTGTTTCTGACTTGTCTTCTTGTCCTTTCAAAAGAGTTCGAGTAGGTGTCTATATATACTATATAGTTATCCATGAGGTGCCAAATGGTGATGCAAGCCGACTTTATAGAGGGAGGGCCGGCTTGGAGTTTCTGACAACAAATTTCACAAGGATAAAAAATCCATTTTCTTACTTTACAAATGTCAAATTTGACATGAGTCTCTTACAAATTTCTCTCCTTTTGACGCTAAAAAGCATGAAGAACATGCTAGATCAAAGAGTAAATAAAATTCAATTCAATAATAACTTTCTTTTTCATTATGAAGACTGACACTGGTTACATTTTCCAACACTAAGAAACTTGCGGGAGGTTCCTTATGCTTTTCCATTTTTTACTTTCTTTTGTTGCATGCCATGAGCATGGTGCCCAATTATTTACAAATCAAATTTATTAATCAGCAAGTCGCAAAGAGTCTAGAATTGTGCATCTTGTTCATAAGGGCAATCACTGACCATTTCATTACAAATTTGATAATGTGAACTTTCTGGCTCATTTACTCACATGATTTTCAAAATACCATGGAGTACATGATATGTGTGTAAACAAGTATGTGCGGTCCTTTATTTTTTTGCAATTTTTGTAGGTATAAAGAGTTCTACAGCAGGTCTCAAGCATGAAGGAGATGCTAATGTTGGTCCAGAGTTTGATGAATATTTTGAAGGGATGTTTCTTTAAACCTGCTGATGATTAGAAAGCCAAGGTGTTTTCATTGACTTCTTTCTTATTCTATACAATTCATCGTATGGTTTATTCTTTGGGTTAAGAGATAGTTCTCTGGAACATATACAAAAAGTTTCGTATAATGATAATATCAGTTTACAGTCTGGTGGAATTAGAAGTGCATGGGACCACATATGTGCTTCGTAGTGATACAAAATAGTGGCTTCTTAAAAATTATATGTAGAAAATTGTCATATAATGGCATTGATTACAACTTGCTAGTGAGCAGTCATGTGATTGTGGTTATACATGTACATAGAGATACTATAGCTGAAATCTCTTTCATATGGGACCAAGGAACTATCAATTAGTATGCGTATTCATGTTTAATATGTAGATAACATCAATGTTACATTTATATTTGATATATTGCCAGTATCATGATATATCACTAGTCATTCCCCAAGCTTTAATATTGACGATAATTTTTGTGATAACTTCAGTAATTATTGTGTAATGTCCCAAGCTAAGTTACCAGGATTTGGATACGGATACAGATTCGGATCTGGATTCGTCATATTTTTAAAAATCCAGAATTCGGATACGGCAAGGAAATGACAAATGCTATATATATATATATATATATATAATTGTATCAAGAGAGATCATGGCTACAATACTTATGGCTTCGAACCGGATCTCTCTTGATACAATTTAATGACCTTGACATGCAACTACATCTTTATGTGTAGACAAAACCTAGCTACATAAAATAATCCATTGGTGTTACATAAGGGGCAAAGTTCTACACTTGTCAAATGCTCTAAGTATTTGGTTGTTAGCTTGATACCTTGAGTTTTGAAGAAAAGAAGATTTCAGCCAATCAACATTTTTAAGTGTAAAAATTTGACTTAAATTAATCATTTCTTTAGCGAACCCGACAGAAAATAAAACATAAAATAAATTAATATATTTATATTTACACACTTTTTAATAACTATATACATAACCATTTAAATTAAAAATTTCTTTAGTCAATGCAAATCAAGCATAAAGTAGATTAATATTTTAAATATTTAAATGTATGTAAATTTTATTCATATTTGAATATATAAATTATTTAGTATAATATAAATTATTCAAATTATTTAGTATAATATAAATAATATAGATGCTCAACCTTGCTTGTGCAATCCCTATGGAAACTGAGTCCTTATTAATTAGGAAATTCCCAATAATTGATTGCGCAATACATCTAAGGCCATATGTTGACCTTATGCATGACCTATACAATTTTCTAATTATACAAATGATAATACACTTCCCTTTAAATCCAATCTCAACCGGGTCTTCCTCAGAAGTGACATGCAACAACTATTTATAACGAATATTTAGTTATCTGATTGATCACTGCATGTGAATTAAATCAGATTTAATTCACCATACCTCTTACTAGATCCTCCATTAGTTAGAACTAGTTAAATTGATTTTAACTCAAAATAATTAAGTTAAACAATTACAACTCAAAATAAACTGTAACTGGACCCCTTAAAACTTAGAGTGAACTCTACATGCCTCTAGTTTCCTCCAAACTCGAATTGAATGAGCTAAATAAGTCTTCCTAACTCAGTTAACTCGTACAAGTTTTCATGTGATGTGGAATTACAATTTCCTTCTAATTTAATTAAGGGAAAAATAAATTAGAATCCATTTTCTTGTTTCCAATTTCAATAGATATTACATGCAATGGAATTCTTATGGAAAACTTGCAGCGTGATTGAGCGATATCTCTTTATCTCACCTCCCTTCTCCTCTTGATAGGTTCATTTTATAGGTTTTTTTCTATCTTCTAGGAAAAAAAATCTAGACACCTATGGGCTCGAGAAGTTTGGAAACTTCTACAATAATCAACCCCTACCCAACTCATAAACAAGTAAAAAAAAATCAAATGAAAGAGGGGCATATAAAGATTTGATTTGTGGAGATGGATCACAAAATGGTAGCTTGTAGACTTTGGGACCTTGATCGTATGTTTGAGGGTATAAGTGATTTTCTCCACTCACTCCACTCTGAACACTCAAATGTGGTAATGAAATCCTTATTGGCCACATCGCTTCATATATACCACTTAGGAGTTCACACATGTGGTAATTTCACCCATCCTTATTCTTTCTTACCTTGTTACCGTCCCTTTTACCCAAGATTGTGGTCATAATTATTGATTTTTTCTCCATTGATAACATTCGTTGCATGATTTTCACATATAATTTTTAGTTGTCACACTTGGATTTTCTCGTGGTTTCGTTTCTACAATGGGTCTTAGGTGCATTTTTTTAAAAATGGCATATAAGGATAGGTATTGCAGTACCATCTTTGTTGCATTATTGACCATCATTTCCATCTTTAATACACCTTAGGTTCAACCCTGTCAGGATGTGATATTAACCCATCTCTTTTTACACGTCGTAACTTGGTGATAAAGCTTTCATATACATGGATGCTTTTGATTAGCACCTATTTGTCATGTCAGTGTACATGTTATGTTATTTTATCGCCATAAAATCCCCCCTTTTAACTTGCCTTGACTTAGAATATTTGAATATTTGCCTCATTTTCTCTTCTTTGTCATTGTTTGGCTATACCTTGGGAGGATTCCACCCATTTTGTGCCTTGCATTGCTACTACACTAAGCCTTACTTATGCATACTGATAAGACTTATTCTTTCTTCACCACCATTATCACATTTTGTTTGGTCTATTTCTTTATTTTTCTTGGCATTTCTACCCTTCCTGGAGGGACCGTTATGATGAGTGGTTTCCTTTTCCAACCCCTTTTCATCTCTCTACGTAGGGAGCTTCCATTAACTCAAAACTAGTTGCTACTTGTTATACCAATCATTCCTCCAGGATGAGATTTCTTTGTGTCCTTCTCATGCTCATTAAAAACTGAAGGGTATCGAGCATCCCTTTACCTATTTTTTGGGCTCATTAAAATCTCGTGAAAAAGACACTCTGTATCGAGCACACTACTACCTCTTCTTCGATCCCATTAAACCACAAAAAAAAAAAAAAAATTGAGTATACTTTTGTCTCTTTTTGGGCTTTTTAAAATTGAACGAAAAATACATTGTCGAGCTTACTTGTCATCTCTTTCATGCTCGTTAAACTATGGAGATAAAAGAGAGAAAATGGAAAGGAAATCAGGGTGAAATCATGAATATGGGTTACACTTTTGGCCCAAATGTGGCGATGAAATTTAAAGTTTTTCCTCTTTTATCGAATTGAAGACCTTAAAATTCATATAAGCACTATGAATTGTGATTCAGAGTAAAAATAAAAATTGTGAATAATTATGTAGTTGTCCTAATGATATTATTTGCAAAAATATTTAGTGTCATATAATATGTCAATTTTGCATTAAATGAAATGCTTGTCCTTACAAATTTTCAGAGGTCTTAAGAGGTATGTGTGTGTTCATTTAGCATAACTTAGTATAAAATGTGTAATTTTTAATATATATATATATGGAGAGATATAAGTTTTTCATTAAAAAAAAAATTATGCAAAAATATATTTTTTATTAGATTTCGAAGTTGGCGAAGTAATATTTCAGTTTCATTTTGCACGCACGTGTTCCCATAAGGTTTTTTTCAACTATCTAAATAAATTGAAAAACCAAAGCTACCCTTCTGAAGAGGACTCATAAACAAAGATACTGTTATTTTTTGAAATTTTTTTGTTGTGTATTATTTTATTATATTGGATGCCTATTCAACCTTTTAAAATGGTTCAAAAAAGTTGCAAGAATTATGTTTAAGACAAATTAGAAAACAAATATCATATGAATTCGAAAATGTCAAACTCATATGCCATTGGATAGAGGATTTCTTCATGACTTCAACGTGATCAACTTCGCCACCTAAGGACAAATTTATCCTTATGTCTGCTAGGGTACAAAATGATGTTTTACGACATTTTGCAGAAAGGGTGTTGAAATTGTGGCTTTTAGGACTTAAGAGGATTGATTGAGCACTTAAAACACTCAATCAAGCCCTTTGTTTTGAAATTCAAATATCTCTATCGTGGGTTTAAGAAACCCTTGATTGAGCCCTTAACGTGGTTAAATTAAGGCTTGATTTATCTTTAAAGATAAATCTAACATATAGCTCGATTTAGCTTTAAGGTTGAATCTAGATTTAAGGCTAGATCTAGCTACTCGATCAAGCCACTTTTTTAATTCCATGCCCAGGTTGTATTTATGGGAAATTTCAAAAACATGGCTTGATTGAGCTTCTACATAACCTCAGGTTAATTTTTTTAATCCCCCAAACAACTCCATCTAGTGCTTAATAAAAGCTCAATTGAGCACTTAAATGGCTCGATCGAGCCATAATTTTTTCCACCCAAACGCGCCTTGTCTCGCTAAAAGATGTAACCCATCTCCATGATTTCACCCATCACTTTACTAATTCTATCAGTCAAAATGGTCTTGTCAGTTTTATAACCCTTAAACATGGAACTTGTTTGCGTCATTTCCTCATATTAGGGTTTTAGCTTTCCTAGGAGGTGTACCATTCATATGAGTTTGTTCACTCCTCTGGTTGGTTACTTTCCATTCACTCTACCTCCTATGTTGTCGCAAAATATCATTTGGTGCTCATTATTCAATATTTCCAAGTCAATTGTGTGTTGTTCCATAACATGTTCAAGGGAAGACTCAACCTCAGTTAGTCATTTGCAACCCTTATTCACATTTTGTGTCACCCATCCCTGTGTCATTTGTACTTCATAAATTCATCCATTCACATAATCTATCAGTCTATTTCGTGTTTATTAATGGGGGATACATTAAGGCCCTTCTTCAATGGATATTATCCTATCGAATTCATCCCATTATCCATGAGCTTGATCTAGGAACTATTAGTACCTTAGATCTTGCAAACTTCAGTGGCAGGCTTCATTGTGATTGAAAGTGGGTTTACCTCATTGCTCTTGATTGGCTGAGTCTGCAAGTGTTCTACGTGAACTCATTTATTCACACTTGTTGGATTATGCTAGGTACATTGGGGACCATTTTCATCATCGACAGGTCCCCTCATGTTTGTTAATGATATACCTTAATGACTAGTAATCAAACGGTTTCTACCATGTTCGAATTAAGATCATCTATTCACATGTTGTATATTTGTACCATTGAGGTTGAGTATAATTCCTTGAGTTAGGGACATCTTATTATTATACATAACTCTTCCCAAGCTATATATAACACTCTTATATAGACATCAATTTCTCTTTTTGCCTCATGCAGAAGGCGAAATTTTTTACAACTTATTTTCCGTCATTTGTGTCAGTGAAAGAGACCATTGTACATAATCAAAAGTATTGAACTTGATGCACACTTCATCCTCTTTGATTAACCATTCTTGTTGGGGTGGTAACTCCCACAACATTGGTATGATGTATACGATCGATGTTAAAAAATGCACAACATATAAACACAATACCCTAGTTTCTTTTATGCAAGGAGAAACTGTGATCAAACCTTCTAGATTTTGTCATTCTTGAGGTGATCAACTCAACCTACTTGTGTATGTGTTGACTAGGGTAGGTTATTGTATAACTTTCCTAACCTCTTGATCCCCTAGGTGTCCAAATAAATTCTCCCAAAGGATATAAAATTCCTATATAAAATGACTCTGTCAAGAGGAGAAGGGAGTTTAGAGAAAGTGATATAGCTCAATAATGTTGTTGGTTTTCCATTAGACTTCCAATATATTACATGTGAGATCATCCCTATCTTGTTGTATTTATGAAGCTATCAGGCCAAGGATTAAGGAGGAGTAACAAAGAACCTCAGGTATAATATGTATTGTTGTTCTAATTAAATGGAAGTACATATGTTTTTCCTTCCTATATATGCTTTCTAATTATTATTTTCATATGTTTTGTGCTTTTTAGGATTGTTTGTCAACTTATGGCGAATTTCATTAGATGGTTCAAATACTAGCTCCAAAGGCTTATCTAATGTGAGAGGTTTGTTGGGTGCAACAAGGGTGATTGGGTCCTTAAAGGCAGAACTTGACTTTGGAGTGTCATAATATTTAGCTCCCATGGACAAGTTTATTTTCTCATTACGTGTAAGAAAAAGTGAAAGGCATTCAAGAAAATTATGCTGCTCCTAATTTCCCCAAGGAAGAGGTGGAGGAGCTTATGCAACAATTTGTTGTTTTGGTTGGGTAGGGAATGGATCAGTCAATACAATCATTTGTTGAGTGGTTTTCTGTTGTTTGAGAAGAGGATGAATTTCATCCATATGTGGAAAGTTGTGAGTTAAGTGATCCCCTTGACAAATCTTGCAAGTGAATTTGACCTTACAACATTTATAATTCATGTCCCTGCCTTGATTGGGTTGGTTTTGTGGGGTATCCCGAGTAGATTTAGAATTATTATTTTATTTGTTCTTCTTATTTTTCCTTCTAGGTTGTTGAGGATTCATAGGTGTCATGGCCTATATCATATGAACTTAGGCAGTTTTCTTAGAAGATGATGCTTGTTTATAACTGGGCATAGTTATTGAGGTTTTTGAAGTGACAATAAATTGCCTTAATTAAGCAACTAACTACCTCACAACATCAAAATAAATGGAACCAATCACATCATCAGAATTTTGTAATTTTTTAGGTCATGGTGGATTAGACTAAGGTTGAGGAGGATTAGAGATGACATAATATAAAGTGCCTAATTGGGAATAAATCAGATCAAGTTGTTGAGCATGTAAAATGGACTACTCCTAAGTAGCCACCCCGACCATGGTTTCATCCTCGGATATAGGTGGAAGCAAGGATCAAGTGAATCAATATTTAAGAAAATATTTAAGAAGCTTGGTCTGAACTAACCTCTTCTTTCACCTCCACTCATGTATATGATTAAAAATGTGAGTAGAGGTATCATATTTGAACATTGATAAGAGGCAAGTACCGAGATATTGTCATGAAGGTAGTTTGAAATGGTTCAAAAATTTTGTGCCAAGGAAGCATAAACATTATAAGAAGCCCTATTGAGTTTTATATACCATTTGGTGGAATCTCCAATCAGGGTATGTTGGAAAAAATGCAACCACGCGAAATCATCCACCAAAAAGTTTGAAGAGCACCATAAATGGTAGGTGGCAATATGTGTAGTTGGTTTTTCTCCCAGCTTCCCTTCAAATTTAGGAATATCCTATGGTAATTTGGCAAGCATAGGTGTCCACCTAGGATCATGTCATATGAAGTCATTTTTAAGTTTTTCAAAATCTGGAAAATCAAGTGATGTTAGAAATCAGATTTGATGTTGGTTGAAAGGATCATGAAGTAAAGATAACCCTCCCAACGGACGTTGCCCCACCCCCATAACATAGTTAATTGAAGAAGAGGGTTGACCAAGAGGATAAATCATCCTAGGGAATTGATCCCCTAATCCAACAATAACAGTGAAAGGATTATGATGCCCAAGGGGAATTCCTTCAGGAAAAAAGGAACTTCCAAAAGCATGATTGTTAACAGGATTGTACCTGACACTGGAAGAAGGACCTCTTGATGAAAAAGAACCACTAAAAGTGGAAAAACTAGTTGATATAGTTGCACTGGTGGGGTCAATTCACCTAGGTGAACTAGCCCCTCTAAAGGAGAGAAAACCCACAGAAAAAGGAATTCCTCCTAACATAGAATTGTGAAAATGATGAGATGTTCCTCCAAAAACACTACCCTCTAATTTACCATGTACAAATGAAGACCCCCCTACAAGTTCCCCAAAGAAAATATACTCGAATTAGGAATTGAAACCACGAGAATAAGTGAGCTAGATGGAAACTCTATGGTTCCTGCTAGTTATATTGGGTGCACATCCATTGCAAACAAAAAGGTGGATGAAGGTAAGGGTACATACACACTTGGATTAATTTCATGGGTTGTTGAAACAATTAGAGGAATGCCCCATGAAGAGGGAATAGGTTTCTTCAATTTTGGAGAATTGGGTCCTATCATGTTTATCGGTGGTAATGTGGACATAACATATGAAATTACCAATGTGGATGGAAATGGGGAACCCATATCCCCCATAGTAGATGCACCACTCTCACTATACATTGGATGGGAGAATAAGGAAAAAGGTTTAGAAACAAAGGCACCCAGTTCTAAAAGTACGGGGTCAAAAAGGATAGTTAAAGGAAGGTTGATGTGCAACAATGAACTCGCATCTATAAGCTCAAAAGTAACTAATTCTCCCCTCCCAAAACCAATATTATCCCTCGCAACTTCATCTTGATCTAATTCCTTCGATACCAGAGCTATCTTTGTAATGTCCCTGGCCCCCCCAGGCCGGGAAACACTACTCAATCAACATTTCTTGAGTCCCGTAAAATTAACTGCGGAAGTGATTATACTCAAATCTACCACAATTCACATATTTCTTGAAAATTGTATTTATTATAAATGAAACAATGTATGACATATAAAGGAATTTAATATCATTGTTATTGTATTTAAATATCCTCCATAGAATAATAAATCATATTCGGCACATACATAATTCATTAAATTCAATGACATTAAGCATAACAAATTCACATTAACACACAACAGAAATTTAAGATCAAGAACCAAACCCTAGATAGGGTTTGTATATACTTCATACAAGTAAATACATCACAAGGTACTCAACAATCACAACAAACACTCAAATCAGGGTTTATAACCAGAACCCATAAATTTACATAAAATACCCAACTTATCTCTAGAACACATAAATTCACGTATAAACCATATTTACATCTTGCATAACATAATTAACACTGAATTTAATCATACAGAAGGATAATAACAAAACCCTAAAAATTAGGGTTTCATCATAATTTCATAAATTAACACAACAGGACACACAAATACTTATATAAATGAGAATATTGACTATTTGTAGCCTCTCCACACTCCAACCAACCATAGACTTGGTGGTTCATAAGCTCAACCACTAGGTCACCCTCGAGCTGGGACGAAAACTCCAAAGGCAATGATAATTGAAAATATCCACACATCCATGGCCAAGGTGCCAATGCAACAGACATGTTTCTCCAGGGGTCTAGGCACCTTCAAGGATGATTGCCAAGGTGGCACCTCAACAACCATGTTGCTCCAGGGCTCTAGGCACCCCCATCAGGCCATAACCCATCACAAGTTCCCACCAGAACTCCATGGACACCAAGCCATAAACCGTCATAGGTTCCCACCAGAGCTCCATGGACGGCAAGCCATAAACCGTCATATCTTCCCACTAGAACTCTATGGATGCCAAGCCATAAAAATGGTCAGGAAACCCTCATAGCACCAAGCTCCCAGATCCAACATAAGGGCTCACATTATAAACAAGATTCATCCACACGACATGGTTAATTTAATAGCCATGCATCGACTAGTCCAAAGTCCAACCTCAAGATTCATTGGCCATTAGTTATTCTTAGAGTTCACCATATGAATCCTTGAATAATCCCCCCTCTAGCCATCCCCGGTTGAATGAATGAATTTGTAGGCAAACATAACATTTTATAACTGCATGGCCCTAACTAGCGAAGTGGCACTCATTGGAGCCACATGGTCCCTAGGGCACACTTTCTAACCAAAGAACACAATTGTTGCCTCTTCATTTGGAGTTGTCCTCCCCATACTCTTTCCATGGAGTGGGATCTGCAGCTAAACTTATTATTATTATCATTATAATATTTTATTACATTAATTAAAATTCAGGCTCAAAGGCCTCACAATATTTACAATTTATCAATATCCGGGCACACTGGCCCCATACTTTATTTAACTTCACTACATGGGCACACCAGACTCATAATATCATTTTGGCTTACCAACCTGAATAATAATAATTAATTACATTATGAACAACGAGGTATTACAGTAGTCCCCCCTCCCTTATTTTATGCACTGCACTTAGTGCATGATATATACACAACCTAATTTGGCTAATTCAAAATGACTTGATCTCCCCCTCTATAGCTACAAGGTAATGTCCTTGTACATGCTTTTGTCCTAGAGCATCCACCTCGAGTATGGTGCCAACCACACACTAGAAAGACCTGAAGCTCCATGCCCCATGTTGTCGATCATGCACTTCTCATACCACCAACATTACAGCTAGAGGACTTCAAAAAAATAATTAACATCAACAACAATTAACCTTGATTTATATACACATGTTCTAATTTCAAAAAGAAAAACATCACTCATATGCATGCAAACATTTATCCAAATACGAAACATAATTTGTAATTTTCCTGTAATGTGGCAATGATAAAAATTCTTTTCATGCTGGTTGTGCCTCAACCAAGAAGAATTGTTCCTACATGCCAACATTGTATACCATCATTGTATACGTTTTTTTTATGTACTCCTGCATATAATCACCTTTCAATATTACTTCATACAATTCCTACATGCAATTAAAAGTTAACCCGCTCAACTGACATAACTGTTGTAGATATTTTTCGATCACCTTATTATCAACATCTGCAATATGTTAAAATCATTTGATCTTCTCTTTGCTCCAATTCTTGTCATTTATATTTAAGACGAAGATTTTTTCTCTCCAAATCCCTACTAAGCTGGCTATTTTATTCATGGAGGTAATTCACCAGAGCTTCAACCTCTACTTGAACTTTAATAAAATATGTTTCCAAAGCTATTCCAAAACTTGTTATGAGCAGTGGCATAAATGATCTAGGATGATCTTGTTCAGTACATATCGACAAAGTTCTAGTTCTTCCGATGTACAGTTCAGTCTCCAATCCGCCAGTTCCATCAGTTTCACCAGTGAAAGGTTCTTCAATGTCATGGTCGACATGTTTCGAAGTTTGGATGTAAAAATGGTTAAAATTGTTAACCTAGTGCTAAGACCTAATCATATTACTAAAGGTCTAATCCTAGAACTATCTCTAAAACCTACACCGAAAAGTCTATGGTGTCAAAACCTAAGCATGGTGCAAAACCTAGTCCTATTCCTAAGTGCTAAACTTATGGTATTATACCTAGCATAAAAACCTATGCTAAAATCTTAGTGCAAAGTATTAAACCTAAAACTATGATATAAAACCTTTAAGGGTTTGGGAGTTGGGTTTATTATTAAAACATACCATAAACCTTTTAATATAAGGATCGGTTAAAACAAATGTTTTTTTTAAACATTATAATAAAACTATATAAATACCACAACGCTTGCTAACCACAAAGTGAAACCGTGTCAGAGATAATTGATAGCATGTGAATGGGTTTGAAATAGATCGCGACATAAAATACGATGGGTAAACAGTTGTAAACACAGAAACCATCGGGTTAAAATGTCATGTGAACAAATGCGTCCAAGCTACTGGGGTTAAGACCGTAACCACCGATGCTATCTCTGACCGCCCGCCTGATCACATGCCAGGTTAGCTAGCTCTACGGCTAAGAATTATAATATATGGTTTATATTTGGGTTTTTTAAATTAATTCAACGCTAAGGTTTGGGGATTTTATCCCTAGGTTATATGTATCACATTTTTATATGACCGAGACCCTCTTTTTCTCAACCAAGTGCCAAAATTGGCTATCCATGGTTCGAATCAGTGCTTATAAAGCCATGGAAATTCTTCATGAAATTCATCTTTGGTTTTTGAGGGCTTGGAGAATTTAGTGTACAATTGCAGGAATAGAGGCAGTTTTGTTTGCAACATTGCTCGGCCGCCGGGTGTCGAATTTAAGCATAGAGACAGGCGTCGGAAAGGCAAGAGAGTAATTTCTGTTTCCAAAGTCCAGAAGTGCCTGCCAGCATAGTCATTCTGATTCATTTCTATGTAAATAGATTCCTCAAGATCAATTCTAATAAAACGGACGCCCACTTGAAAGTGGACCCGGAGATGTAGTCCACCAAGGATGAACTCCGTAATCAACTGTTTGCTTCTTCTTCTCTCTCTATTTATTGTTGTGATTTAACCATTTATTTGCTGCTGGTTTATGTCATCTTTCATTTAAAAGATTTCTTCACATTAGGGGAATTTTGAGGTCTAAAATGGGCCTCCTAAGAAAAATGTACAACCAAAATAAACTTTATAAGAACCAATAGGATTCAAGATGATGATGTCAACCATGGGGGATGATTCACCATTTTTGGAGCAAAAGAGTTAAAAGAATAATAAAATAATAAAATATTAAAACTACTTTTTCAACTCGTATTTTCAACTTATCTCCCTAAGTTTTTACTCAAATTTCAAGCGGTAGTACTCGTTGGATGCAAAATTTAATTTCTCATCCAAGGAGTACCCATGTTGCATAGTTTTGATGGACTCTCCTACATGAAAAATGAGAAATACATGAAAAAACGTGATTGCAATCACTTTTTTCATGTATTTCTCATTTTTCGTATAGCAAGGTCCATCGAAACTATGCAACATGGGTACTCTTTGGATGAGAAATTAAATTCTGCATCCAACGAGTGTTTTCACTCGAAATTTTAGTAAAAACTTAGGGAGATAAGTTGAAAATACGAGTTGAAAAAATAGTTTTATTATTTTATTCCTTTTTCCCTCTAAAATTTGATGATGTAATCTAATATTATTTTATTATTTCTACTATTATTTTATAATTTCCTTAGGAGGCCCATTTTAGACTTCAAAATTCCCCTAATGGTTAACAGTCAATCTAAAGGACAAACTAATCAAACTGCCTAAGCACTTTATTCGATCACATTCAGATCATATTTGGTATCAGAGTAGGTTGTGCTTTGTAGTTTGTTTGTCAGTGGATGTTAACCAGATTTGGATGGAAAAGGCAAGCTTGAGGAATTCGATCTAGAGATCGGAAAGTGGAAATTCAGTCATCAATCAATGATGACAGGGACTGAGACCGTTGAGACTCTTGAAGCTACTGAAAAGAAACCCATGGATGAGAATCAAATCTAGCAGATGTTTCTAAACATGCAACAAATGTTGGAAGAATTATATGAAGACAAGAAGACGAGAGATGTAGCCTCATCGTCGAAAGCATCAAAGAAGGACAAGGGTAAAGGCAAGGCAGATAAATCTCCTTCTCCTCCATCATCTCCATCATCTTCTTCTTCCTCTTCTACTTCTAGTTTTGAATCAGAAAAAGAAAAGAAACATAAGAGTCTACTTTTGAAACTTGATATTAAGTTAGAATTACCTATGTATGATGGTGAAATAAACCCTAATAAACTAGATAATTGGGTAAAACAGTTAGAAGTATATTGTCATATTCAAGATATTACTGATGATAAGACAAAAATCCAATTAGCTACTCTTAGAATGGGGGGTATTGCTTTGATCTGGTGGGAAAGTAAGGCATATATAGATTTAAAGCATAAAGGAAAAGTTATCACCTCATGGACTAAGTTTATTAAAGCTCTAAAGAAACAATTCTATCCGTTAGGTCACACACAAAAAGCTGTAATTGACTGGCAGCACTTGCGACAAGCTAAGGGAAAAAATGTTCAAGAGTTCACATAAGAATTCAGAAAGAAAGCATTAGCACTTGATATTTCTTTGGACACAAAAGAAAATTTGTTGAAGTATATTGGCAGTTTGCATTCATATTTGCAGCATACTTTTTTAATGTTCAATCCTAATGATTTTGATGAAGTTTGTGTTCAATATATTCATGTCGAATCAGGTGGTAGACCATTCAAGTTTACACCAAAGACATCCATGCACATGGAAACCGAAGACAACAAAAATAAGGGCAAGTCAAAGGGAAAGAAGACCGCCACAGCTTAGAAGGAAGATGAAATACCTACCTGTACACATTGCCAAAGGATTGGCCATGATGAAGCTTGGTGTTGGAAACTTCATCCGGAACTAAAGCCAAAAGTTCCAAAAGAAGAAGGGTGAAAAGAAGGATGAAACAAAAATACAAGGCTTGGACTTGGGATTGGATTCAGGTGATGAAGGAAAAATCACTGCTATGTTTACAACAGGTAAAATTTCTGAAGCTATCACTTCTGCTTCTTCTAATATCACACAATTGAATGAAGGAAAAATAATCAAGTTATTTCATATAAGGGTAACTTCAAAGCATACTAAGATAGATACATTGTTCGATACGAGATCACAGGAAAATTTGATATCTGAGTCACTAGTTAAACAATTGGGTTTGAAAACACATAATCATCCAAAACCATATCCTTTAGGGTGGTTAAAGAAACAAAGTCAAATTCATGTTACCAAACAGTGTCGGTTAAAATTTGCAATCACAGCCAACTATATCGACGAAGTGGATTTAGATGTGATACTGTTAGACATATGTGGAATTGTTTTAGGAAGCCCTTATCTCTATGACCGTGATGCAGTATTTTATAGGAAAGAGCATATGTATCATCTCAAGAAAGATGGGATTAAATACATCATTCGGGCACATAAAATCAAAGATCACTTGAATTTAATTAATGCTAATAACATGAAGCGCTTAATAAGTTTAAGTAAGAGATACATACCCATGTCGATAAAAGAGAAACATAAGGATCTTAATGATACTTGTTCAGGTTGTGAATTTCAGTATGAAGATAATTTGGTTTAAAAGGTAGATTCATTTCAAGATCTAGTTAAATAACCAAAACATCTACTTCATAAAAAAGAAATATCACATGAGATGCAGTTGATGTTTGATGCCCCTAATAATGGAATGTGTCACAAGTCAGTTATAGAGTGTAAATAAATAATGCAGGAGCATCAAGGCCAATTTTCATTATTTAATTATGTAATAAAGGGGGGTGTGACATTTTAATTGTTTTATTAATTAATTTGTTATTTTTAAATAAAATAGGAGATAAATTATAAAAGTGAGGATTTTGTATATATTCTTTTATTAATTAAAAGGATATGAGAGAAAATAGAATTAGGTAGCAAATTTAGGGATTAGGAATTCTATGTACGGGACTTTGTTGAGTCCACACCTAAAATGAATTTAAATTAGATTTAGTTGAGGATTAGGTGGAGAGATTTTTGGAATGAATTAAATTCATTATTTGTGTATAAATGTGAGTGTTTTTGTGAGGAAAAAAACATAGTTGAAGAGCTGAGTGAGTGAGTGGTTTAAAGGGCCAAGAGCCAAGAGGCCGCCCAATGTAATATTTGGCCAGAGAATTTTGATATGGTTATATTTAGTTGATTTGAATGGCTCTTTTTGCCTTCATGTAAATTTGAGCTGAATGTTCTTTTTTTGATTTATTCTATAGAAGAATTGAACATTTTTTTTATCTTGATTGGGCAGTGAGTTTCTTATATGCCAGGATGTGCTTTCTAGCAGAATCCCTGCATCAAGAAATAAAGCAAAAAATTCCAGGGAAGGTTGGAAAAGAATTAATGCGATCCAGTTCATCTCCATATAGTTCACCCATAATTTTGGCTCATAAGTAAAACGGGACATGGGGAATAAGTGTCAATTTTAAAGTTGATTCATTTAAACAGAAAAATTTCACAACATTGATAGATCACCAACAACCATATGAAGTTAAAACAGATGTTAAAGGTTATACAATGGAAACAATGATTCACATAGATTATCAGATGCTTCAATACTTTCAGTCATATACTAAGTTGCAACAATGTTACTACAGTTGGATGGGATTTCTTCAGCAAATTCACTTAGTAATTAAGGACAAGGAAGGTGTAACAAGTAAAGTAGTTGATATGTTATCTTTGAATGCTTCAGTAGTACTGCATAAAAGTTCATTGGTTCATGAAAGTTATGTAGAACAATATAGAACTCATGATGATTTCAAAGATGCTTATGAATCACTAACTCATGATGCTCAGATAGAAAGAGTACTGGTTATTCTGGAAGTTCATCTTTCTCGAATTGCAGGATATTTTAGCGTAAGAAAGACTACGGCACAAAGTCAAAAGTATTATTACTGGCCTCATATGTATGAAACAATTGTGAAGTACATAAAGGGATGTGTAATGTATTCGACAAGTAAGCCATGCAATCGAAAGATTGGTTTTCACATGCCACTTCCATTTCCTTGGCAACCATGGGGCAGCATGGATTTGGTTCAAGGATAGACAGAAATGGTGAAGAGGACCGCGATACATATTCTTCAAGGTAACTGCAGTAAAAATCCTAAGTTGTGGGATGAATTTTTAACTTATGTGCATCAAGCTTATAATCAAGCCTTACATTTTTCTACGCCACGACAAGCATTGAGTCAAGTCAGGATCAAATTGTGCCATGATAAGCATCAGTTTTAGGTCGACGATCAGGTATGGTTGTATGTCATCAAAGTCAAGATGAAAGTGAGAGAGTTGTATTCTCACTTATTGTCTGCTTAATATCAAGCTTTTGTGGTCCAAAAGCTTTCAAGTGGACAGGATTGATCAAGGAAGATCTTGTTCAGTACAGATCGACAGAGTTCCAGTTCATTCGACGTCCAGTTTAGTCTCCAATTTGTCAGTTTCGTCAGTTTTGCCAGTGAAAGGTTCTTCAATGTCATGGTCGACATGTTTTGAAGTTTGGATGTAAAAATGGTTAAAATTGTTAACCTAGTGCTAAGACCTAATCATATTACTAAAGGTTTAATCCTAGCACTATCTCTAAAACCTACACCTAAAAGTCTATGGTGTCAAAACCTAAGCATGGTGCAAAACCTAGTCCTATCCCTAAGTGCTAAACTTATGGTATTATACCTAGCATAAAAAATTATGCTAAAATCTTAGCGCAAAGTATTAAACCTAAAACTATGATATAAAACCTTTAAGGGTTTGGGAGTTGGGTTTATTATTAAAACATACCATAAACCTTTTAATATAAGGATCAGTTAAAACAAATGTTGTTTTAAAACATTATAATAAAACTATATAAATACCACAGCGCTTGCTAATCGCAAAGTGAAACCGTGTCGGAGATAATTGATAGCATGTGAATGGGTCTGAAATAGACCACAACATAAAATACTAAGGGTAAACAGTTGTAAACGCAGAAACCATCGGGTTAAAACGTCATGTGAACAAACACGTCCAAGCTTCCGGCGTTAAGACCGTAATCGCCGGTGGAAACCGTAATCGCTGGTGCTATCTCTGACCGCCCGCCTGATCACACGCAGTGGATTCTCCTCCACCCGATTAGCTAGCTCTGCGGCTAAGAATTATAATATATGGTTTATATGTGGGTTTTTAAAATTAATTCAGCGCTAAGGTTTGGGGATTTTATCCCTAGGTTATATGTATCACATTTTTATAGGACCGAGACCCTCTTTTGCTCAACCAAGTGCCAAAATTGACTATCCATGGTTCGAATCAGTCCTTATAAAGCCATGGAAATTTTTCATGAAATTCGTCTTTGGTTTTTGAGGGCTTGGAGAATTTAGTGTACAATTGCAGGAATAGAGGCAGTTTTGTTTGCAGCATTGCTCAGCCGTCGGGTGTCGAAATTGAGCGTAGAGACAGGCGTCGGAAAGGAAAGAGAGAGTACTTTATGTTTACAGAGTCCAGAAGTGCCTGCGAGCACAGTGATTCTAATTCATTTCTATGTAAATATATTCCTCAATATCAATCCTAATAAAATGGACGCCCACTTGAAAGTGGACCCGGAGATGTAGTCCACCAGGGACGAACTCCGTAATCAACTGTTTGCTTCTTCTTCTCGCTGTTAATTTCTATGATTTAATCATTTATTTGCTGCTAGTTTATGTCGTCTTTCATTTAAAATCTTTCTTCAGTTAACAGTCAATCTAAATGACAAACTAATCAAACTACCTAAGCACTTTATTCGATCACATTTAGATCAATAACCCTGTCACTAATTTTGTCATACACCTTCATGGTCCCATGACCTATCAGGACATGTCAGAAGACTTGTCATGACTTGCATACAAAACTTGTTATGACCTTTCAAAGTTATATCTTAACTTGTGGCATACATGCTACTATGCCATGATAACATCTTTCATAAACTTGTATAACCTGTTGTAACACTTTCTACAAAACCTATTTTAGTCCTGCTACAACCTGTAAACTAAATTTATTAGAACACCTAGTACAACATGCTACCTTCCTGCACCCAACTCGCTTGCTGCAACATTATTTGGAACCTGTCACCCATCAATGACTAATCGATCAATAATGTCCTGCTATTCCTAGTTACAAGCTTGTCACATTCTTTGAGATCTTGTGACATTTGGGTAGTACCTATGATTAATTTGTCGCAAGACTTGTTAAACTAGCTACAAACATGTTTTAATTTGTTAAGGCCTCATCATCCTCCTGCAAAAAAATATGTGATGACCTAACACAAATATGTCACTAACTTGTGACAAAGTTGTAGTGACCTATATTTAACCATGTTGCAAATCATATCACCACCTTGTATAATCGGTTATAAATTAGTCATGAAATTTTCAAAGAACTTTAATCCTGCGTAATTCCTATCTCTTATCTGTGACGAACCATAAGTGGTAACCTATTACTAGCCTATCACTTCCTATAGGAAACATGTTATGCCACTTTCTTTATGGTTATACCACCTGAATCCATGTAAATAACGTGTACAAGATTATGTTATCAAATTTTCTTGGCTCTTCAACATCATTGTGACAACTTGGTATAACCTTTTATCCACTTATTACCATTTGTGACAAATATGTCATCGTATTGTAAGGAACATGTTGTACTTAGAACATTTTTTATTCCCATATAGGAATCAATCATACCATTTGTATCCCTACAAAAAAATTGGCCTATAATCACCACATAGGTAACCTATATTCAATTCATAACAACCTTGCTATCTATCATCTTTGTATGCAATTTTCGTCATATTCTATCATGATCCTGTATATCAACTTGCTTCACAACCAAGTTGTTTATTTTCCAATACCGATGTTGTGTCAATGAAAAATTATATTATTTCACAGTGGAATACTAGAAAATATTTTGACTGATATATTTTACTAGAACCAATCATGAATTTCATGACAGTTAATAACGATTCCCTACCCATAGAATCAAAATTGATCCACAAACACTCTATTCTTACAAATTCAATTAACAATCATATATCTCAATATACATGACTAAATTATGCAAGTGAACCAATATTTATTATCTATAAGAGTTTATGAGTTGTCTTTATGGGCAACTATTTTCCCATTATCAAATACATACTCAGTACCCAACACCATCCAGGGCACCAAGCCCCAACCAAACTTCCACTTCTTCTACCTTCAAGTACCCTTTATAACTTTGAATAATTAATTATCTTTACATTCCACTCACACTAGATCATGTTCTCTAGTTGCACTCGTCATTCAAGGTCAAGGCATCCCTTCATTGATTAACAATCCCTTAGATGATCCATATTTCCAAGGCCTTCACGAGATTCAAAATCACAGACCAAAAAGGCATGTGCTCCATACCATTGATTTACTCAACAACTAAATGATTAATGACACAACAACCATAATTAGATTCCAAACGTGTATTACATTGATACTAAAACATATTGATGTCAAACATCATGCAATCATCAAACATATGCTCATACAACATGCACATATGTACATATACCACACATAAATTTATATATGTCATAAATTTCCATTGCATAATTCAAATAACAAGGGGTAGGTTTAGAAAAATTTCCCTTGCTTAATGGTTGTTTTTTCTCAAGTTTAGCACACTCATTTACTATATATAGCTACATCTCTCACAGTTGTACCTGTTTCCACTACCTGGTTATATTGGCATACATCTATCTAATATTTAACTATTCCATTTCCCATGTCACTATTATAATCGTCATGACCCTATAACTTTTCAGGATGTTTTGTTCAATATTTCCTGCACGGATTCCATTTTTGGGTTCACCATCATTTTCTACTAGTCATTAGTTTTCCATTGACCATTTACTTACCAATTTATGATTCCTGGGCTAAAATACATACCCTCTAAAAGTATTAGGCAAACTACCCATTTTCCAATACCTGTATCATCCCATGATATTTTTCCTCAATATAATGTATAGGGTCCAACACACTTGTTTCATCCATCATTATGCTTTGGAGTTCATACTCTCTAGTCCTAACCATAGTTAAAGTAATATTATTTATGTATAGATGAATATATGGGGAGCTACCAACACATATGGGTGTTAATCCATGGACCCATCATATAAACCATATATGAATCCATTTTATAAGCACATATATAAACATATGGAACTAGTGAGTAATTGTGGCTTGTGACCTACGATAAGATGCCCATGGAGCCTTCACACAAATATGCAATCATTCTCGAGTCATAAAAAATTCAACCTTGTAGTACTGCATTTTCAAACGTGTTATTTAGTCTTCCAATCTGAGTCCTGACATTTCTCTCGGTTTTGTCTTCTCGGCATTAATTAGAACAACTCACTGCAACCTTCCCCTTACATATTATTAAAACATGCAATACTCTTTCAACAAAAGTTCATTTCTATATAAACTTCGCAAATAATACTACATATATGCCTACTAATCTAAAATGTTCCATTATGGTTTAATATAACATGCCCACTCTCTATGTACATTTTTATATATTTATATATACCTTCCTTAAATTACATGAAATCACCTCCAAATTTTATAGATATTTGTTGTGTGTGTGTTTTTAAAATAAATATTCTGTGGACCTCTACTAAGCAAAACCCTACTTGACCAGAGTCACCACTCTCTGCCATTTTACACAGATCACCCCAAACATATTCAATTCGTATGCGAGTTCCCTCATGTTAAAATATGCACCAGTGTTGGTAATGCAACACTGATCATACTGAATACAATTTGAGCCTCCATCGTGACTCCACTTTGAGAATTAACTTAATTTTTTGAGCATTTAGAGTCGTTACATCAATTTAGAGCTTAAATGGTTCTCGCTTGGCATCCGTGACAACGCTGGACAGTCCACTACAAAGAGCAAAGATCAGCGTCATAATCTATGGCAAGAAGTATTTGAAAGGTTTATGGATTTACTAAAAGGAGGACAAAAGTATAAAAAGTGAATAATTTGAAGAGGGTTAGCTTAGGTGTGAAACAAGGGTAAATCTGGTCGAGCTTTTTATTCAGGTGGATTTTATCATCTTAAAATGGAAAGAAAATCAATAGGAAAAAGGAAATATCAGGTTTTGTGGAAACCTATCATTTGGGTCAAGTCAAAATTGCTTCCACAAAAAAAAACTGGTTTTAAGTAAATGCAAAGCAACATCAGTTCATTTTAAGGCGTATGATTGCTCACCTTAAATGGGAAAAAAGAAAAAGAAAATAGTTCCAGAGAAAGAAAAAGAATAAGAGCAACAAAAATAAAGAAGAGTCAACCATTTACAATCCCACATCTACACCTCTTACTTGGTCATCTGATCTCTATGTCGAAGCACTGATGAAGGCTAGGACAAGGCTGGAGATTTCGGAATACAAAGAACAAGAAAGGGACTGCAAAATTTTAGAGATCACATTTGCAAATCGATGACTAATGGAAGGTAATAGAATTTTAAAAGAACAGGTAACAATTTTACAAGAGGCTCTAGATACAAGAAAATAAGAATGGAAAAGCATGAAGACAAAGTGGAAAACCATGAAAGAATCAAGAGCAACAAAAAAGGATGTGATAATTTCTAAAGCAAATCAGGTAGATACACAAATATAAGCAAACATACCTTTCGAAAGAGAAGACAAAAAGGAAAATAGGAAAGATGGTCCAAGAGAAATCAAAGCTAGAGCTGAAGACACCAATGGTTACATAAGGACAAAGGAAGAATAATATGCAAGTGCTTGTAGAGAACAAGAAAGAGAACACACAGAAAGAAAATATAGCAAAAAAAAAATTATTATGAAGGGAATAAGAGATTATGGGAGGAATGAAAGTACTCTCAATTAGGGAATTTCTAAAATAGAAACTACATTGGAAAGGGAAAATTTTCCGAGCAAGGAGAGTGGGGAAGATATGTGAAGAGAGGCCTTGACCCATAAAATCTACCATGGAAAGCATGCAAGACAAACACCATCTCTTGAGAAAAAAGAAACTCTTGAAAGGCTCACACTTGTTCTTAGATGAAGATTTAACCAACAAACAACAAGAGGAGAGAAGGGAAGAAGTGGAGAAAATTAGGGCAATAAGAAATGAAGGGAAAAGAGAATGGTTGTAAAATGGTAAAGCAATTATTGCAGTGTTTGGGACTCAGGGAAAAATAGGGCAACAAGCTGGTAGTGAAGAAAAAACAGAGAATTTGATAATAGGAAGGAAAAAAACAAGATCAACATGGATGAAAAGGGGTGAAGACTCAAATTTGACTCTTATGTGCCAAACTGTGTAGCAAGAAAATCCTACCCATGTCTACCTAAGTTTAGTTTGTTGGAATTATAGAGGTTACCCTTAGAGGAGGGGACCTTTATTAGGGCCTATTAGGGAAGGTAAGACATAATTTTTCCCACAAAAACTCATGAACATGATCGTTGCAAAACTCCTATGTTTGACAGTTATGTGAAGTTAACAGTTTGGAGTAAGGTAGCAGAAATGGAAAAGGGTATGGGGGAGTAGTAATTTTAGTGAAATAAAAAGAAGTTCGTCACATTCATTTAATGAAAGAAGATGCAAATAAAAAATATTTATGTTTCAAAATACCATAGAATGAAAATCACATAAGAATTGCAACAAGCTGTTTTTCCCCTCAAGTCTAAAAAACTTACAAAAATAAGGGGCTAGACAACTAGGATCCATATGAAACTTTAAAGCAAGATATTTCCACGTACTTTCAACAGGGAGAAGTTATTTTATTGGGAAAATTTAATGCTAGAACAACAAATCAACAAGCTAGTATTCTTTGTTGCAAAGAGGATTATAATCCTATTTGGCTCATTGAAGAGGAGAATCCCCAATGAGAGAGATGTTCAGAAGATGAAAAAGTTAGCAATCATTTTGAAGAGGAGTTTCTTACACTGTGTGGTGCTTTCAACTTAATTATTTTCAATGGTCAAGATAGATGGAAAAGGTCTAGGAACTTCACTTGCAACACATACAACGGGGCAAGTCTCATTGACTATGTTATTTGTTCACAAAGCTTGATAGAAAAGATAGATTTGAGAGCATATTTGGGAATTAAAATCATACCATAACCCAATTTATATAAAGCTATCATGGTTAGAAGAAAGGAAACATAGGAGGAAAACCCAATGCTCTTGGCAATAACTATCAAGGGGAAAAAATCTTCTAACACAAGAAAATTGAACTATCTTCAAGGCAATGCTAGAGAGATTAATTCAGAAGGAGAAAACAAGTTTCCAAAGCTTCAACAGTCATGAGTTAACAAATATAATTCACTGTGCACTTGAGAAGTGTAAAAGAGAAAAAAATAGGAAATCAGAATCAAATTGTTTTCCTGTAAATGCTTGGTTTGATGAGGAATGCAAAATGGCAAGGAGAACTTGGAAAAAGACATGCAAGGTGAACATGAATGTAAAGTTATATAATTAGATACTAAAAAGGAAAAAAGATGAGTTCATGCAAACAAGGCGAGAAGAGTTAATATATCTAGGCAAGAATATGTTAGTTTTGTAGCATAAATTGTGTTCTAGCCTCAAGATTTGGCAGAGAGGTTAGAATACATGCATTCTCCAAAACCCAGAAACCGTTTTTGGAAATTCCATCTAGAGGCAACTCAATTAAAATAGTTAACTAGTTTTTAATATTTCCTAAGTCTAAACTTAGGAAATATGATTAATTAAAAGTTATTAATTAAATCAGAGGTGAATCTTCTAAAAAAAGACATGGATCGATTTCTAGTTAATCTTAGCCATTGATGAAGTTTTAATTGTGGTTGTTGATGTCTCAACGAGATATTATAAGAAGAAAATCGATGGGGCTTGGAGAATACACTTGCGGAGATCGAATTCACTAGAAAATCGATTTCTTGAGTAGCAGCGTGAGTTGCCGGAGAAAGATCTAGTGAGCTCGTTGTAGTGAGAGAGGGGCAGGGATAGTAAGGCCGGAGGAATATTTTCCAGATCCGGTGAGTGTACAATAGAGAGGAAGTGAGTGCCATAGAGAGGCAGCGTAGAGGCCATATAGAGGCAATGTAGTGCTTCAGAGGAGATTCGTATTTTTGTTGGGAGGCAGAGGTGATTCAGTTATAGAAGTCGGAGAGAGCTTCCAGAGGCTAGGAGAGTGCAATTTCTAGACATCAGTTGATCAATTGACGAGAGATAAGGCTTTTCCTAGCTGTGATGATGTAGTACTGCGTAGGCTGACGTAATGACTGCACAGAGGTAGTGCAAATCAACTCATCTTCAGCCAAGGTCAGTGCCGGATCACTAGTGGTAGTGCGATTTTTCTCACTATGCTATATTGTTAGATTTTTCTCTATATGGTTTTTTATATTTTAAGAAACCATATATTTGTACTCAAATTTAGTACTAAATAATATACAAACCCTCAGCTGATGCACCGGTTTTCCTGCATTGGGTTTTTCAGGGACTTGTTCCAAAAAAAATAGTGTTATTTTTGTGTGTGTGCATCTATATTTCTAGTACTATTTTCTCCCATAATATTTTTTATTTGTGAAGGTTGGAGTGTATTAGTTTCTATATTTACTATATAACATAGTAAATAATTTGTTCAATTACTTAACAAATAGAAGAAACTTAATCAATTGTTGTAGTAGGATTCCAATTTGTGAAATTTTCACAGAATAACCCAAATCTTTTCTGGCAGGAAATTCAACCGAGGAAGAAGCAAATCGAAAATAATATTACATCCCATCAATGGTTTGAATATGCAAGACAACTCCATGAGAAAGAACCATAGGTTGAGCCTCCCTCGAGGATCAACACAACTACAAAGCTCTTCACGTTACAGGAGGTTGAGATTGGAATTAAGAAGTTGAAAATAGGAAAGGCAAAGAGCTTGGTTGAACTTCAAGCAAAGTATCTAAAATGGGGAATGAAAACTCTTGCACCACACATCACGGAAATATCTAACAACATCATTCAAAGCAATACCCCTTTTAAAAAGTGGAGACATTAATAATCCTTCCAATTATAGAACCATTATCATCAATCCTTTGTTTGCAAAGCTTTTAGGTAGCATGGTAGAAAATAGAATCAGTAAGTGGGCAGAAGTAAAAGAAACGAGGGTAAAATGACAAGCGGGCTTTAGGTCGAAGCATTCTACAGTGGATCATGGTATCATGTCAAGACACATTATTGAAAAGGTTTGTAGGGAAAAATAAGAAGAATTGTTTTTTTTTCCTGACTTCAAAAAGAAATTTGACACAGTCCCTAGAGATAAGTTATGGTGTAGAATGGAAGAGCTTGAAATTCCTTTACATTATAAAGCTGCTCTCCATAGACTTTATGAAGAGGTAAAAGTAAAAATTAGAACCTGAGCGGGTATTTCAGAAAGCTTTAGAAGTGACATTGGAGTCAAGCAAGGTTGTCGTCTATCCCCTACTCTTTTTGGTTTATATATTGATAAACTAGAAGAGTGGCTAAATCTACAAGGTGGAGATGGTGTTCGGTTTAGGGAGTTTGTGATAAAACTTCTATTATATGTTGATGATCTTGTATTGATTTCTATATCGATCCGTGGATTGCAGATGCACCTATATTCCCTTGAGCATTTTTTGTAGAGCACTGGGGATGCAAGTCAATACTAGCAAGACAAAAATAATGCTTTTCTCTAATAAAAAGAAGTAGATTCAACATACATTCTTCTTTGAAGGAAAAATTATTGAAGAAGTAAATGAGTAAAAGTACCTCAGGATTGATTTCAACAACAAACTTAATTGGGAGGATTGTAGAAAGAAGAGAATTTTAGGAGGGTGGAAACCATTATATGCTCTTCAAAACAGATGTAGAGAGGCAAAGTTATGGGATAAGAAAATGATTAAAGTGCTTTTTGGACTCCTAGTTTGTCCAATGATGCTATATGGGTGTGAATTGTGGGCTAGCAGCACCCTTGTCTCACAATGGAAACAAATTGAGAAAATCAAAAAACGCTTGATCATGAGCAAGTTCAAAATAAAATGTTCGGTACCTTATGATATATTGTAGAGTGAAATAGGAGCAACTCCCATTGAAGAAATTTTTATGGTGCGACTCATATGATATCTAAAAAGAATTGAGCAAATGAGAGTAGGTAGATGGCCTAATGTTATTTTCAACGAAGGCATGAGTGAAATAAAGAAAACATGGATGAGACAAAACTACACATGGATGCAAAAATGGAATATCTACCTCAATGATTGTCCCACAAATAGCAAGGAGCTAAATAATTTTTTTATGGAGAAGTTTCGTAAACAGGTATGGGGAAACGAGCTAGGTAGAAAGAAGTACTACATTGAAGAATTCAAACCTACGTGTGATCTCCAACAAAAAGAGTACATTGGAGCTAACATTACGTGGAAGGAAAAGGTTCTTATTTCTCAATTAAGAACCAACTCACATCAAATTCAATTTGAAACATGACGGTGGAAAGGCCTAAAGAAGCTTGAGAAGAATGAGTGTGTACATTATTCACGTCTGGGGTAGTGGAATAGGAAAAACATTTCATTTTGTAATGTGATGCATTCAAAGACATCAAAGAAGTTATGGGATATGTTAGCATCAATTTCTTGGCATTGTCTTTTTAGCGAGTGGATTGTTGGAAGGTTGAGCCAACTCATAATCAATTTGAATAAGAAAAAAAACTGAATTAGAAAAGACAAAAACAAAAAACTGATAGTCCCATAAACTATTTTTAATCTCATAAACATTAAAATATCATTTAATTTAATTTAAATAATATAAAAATTTAACTCCATATAACCATTCCTTGTATCCTTTCATAAATCAGTTTGAGGCATACACCTCGTTTGACTTCGACCCTCTAACATTTACTTATATTCAGTTGGGGCAAAATGAAAACTTTATAAAACACATGTATACCCTTATAAATCATTCACCATACACAACAATTCGTAATGATTTGTAATGCCCTCATATTCGACCTTGCACTTGAGGGAACATTGAAGTCGTATTATGCGTTCAGCGAGGGGCGAGGTCATAAAGTTATAAACCCCATAGAGCATACACAATATGTAACACCATATGTATTAAAACATTTTATAACCATGCATATTTAGGCATCGACTTCCTATCCGAGTTTATGCACATGGTACATAATTTTTTTTTTTAATACTCTATATATCCCTATATGCAAGGCATCATACATATATAATACAACATCTCCTATCATTCCAAATATCATTTTAATAATAAGGAAGTACACATTTGGTGAAGGGTATAAACACAACAATATGAAACACAAATATATTATACTACCTTACAACGCCAATATTCCAATAGTCGTGTGCATTTTGACTTCCACATATCATTTGAGATAAATGAATGCACACACATTTGGCTAGGGCTCAAACATTTTATCATATTTTATACACAAGCCTTATAACTATCTCTTTGTTATATTTTATACACAAGCCTTATAACTATCTCTTTCTTAGTTCCTTCAATATATTTATATGCAACGTTACACCTTGTAATCACCGAGGATTTTGTATGCGTTCGATGTGGTAAGTATGAAACACTATATTCAAGCGTTTTAGTGCTTTATATAGCCTTATTCAACGGGGCCATAAAACATAAGACTAGCAATTGCACCGGGAGGTGCAAGGGAACGCTGAAAGGAGGCAATAACATTATTTGAGCTCGCATTAGTGACGCTCATTGACCTATTTGAGTAGAAGGATACAGAAATGGTTGTCAATCCCTCTCAAGCGTCTAGAAATGGAATTGATATTGGTTGCCACAAACTGAAGCTTGTGTTGATTAACGTCACTAAAGTTTGAGGCATGATAAACCAAGATACCGAATATTAGTGCTACAAATTTAAATTGGGGATTATTGTTAATATAAAGAAAATCAATTGCTCGATTTTGATAAACCAACACTAATCTCTGCACATTAAGGCTGCTTTAGGATTGTCGAGGGGATATGAAACTCGACATGTAGAGTAATGTCATTTGCAAAAATTCAACCCATGCCATGTTCATTGGACAAATAAAATATGGAACACTACACAATTAGAAAATGACATTGCAATAGCAAGTCAACAAAAGGTCAACACATGCGAGGACAGGTGGGTGACATTGTTCAAGATTATGTCAGTGAATATCTTTTATTAGTTAGATCTTTATAGTTAGAATTCTTGTTAGCATTTAATTTATTCGATAATAAAAAAAACAAATGAATATCCTTTGAATAATGCGCCGAGACTATCGTTTTGAATAATAAAAACGCAAGTCTTGAACACTAAGATGGGAAGAATTTTGACCTCCTTCACTATTAATTTAAAGTGAGCTATTAGCTTCGCCATTAACTTAAAGTAGAGCCCTAACAATGAAATAATTGTATTTTCTGGCTTGAATAACAAACTATCAACAATAGCTTTAGCTTTGGCATGTAGCCATTCATGCCATTTGTCTTTGCAAGTTTGATTAGATATTCACAATGTACCTATCTTTACGAAGCGCTTTCATTCTTTCAATTTAAAAAATTTAATAACATGGTAACAAAATCGATTTTTATTAATGTGAAAATGTTTTAAAAATATTTAAAAAAACGAAAAACTATAATGTGACCCCGATAAAGGCGCGCAGGGTGATCGGTTGTCGTGGGCGCGTGCTGCAGGGTTTGAAAATAGTCAAAATTTCCACTTCTGCCAGAGAGTGGGCTGTCGTGGCAGCCAAAGATTCTAGAGGGAGTGGGCTGTCGTGGCAGCCAAAAATTCCATTTCAACGGACAGTCGGCTGATTACGCTCCCATTTCGGGGAGAGAGCTTATTGAGGAAATGACATTTGTTGACAGGCAGCGCGCTGATTACCATTTCAAGAGACAGCGGGCTAATTACCATTTTAACAGGCAGCGAGCTGATTATGCAAACATTTCGGGGAGAGGAAATGAGCTCTGTTTTTGTTGACAGGCAGCGGGCTGATTACCATTTCAAGTGACAGCGAGCTGATTATGCTACCATTTGGGGGAGAGAGCTCATTTGGGAGGAAATGAGCTTTGTTTTCCGTGGTTTAGACAGTTCAACATATGCAGGCTTGCTGTCTGAAGCACAGTGCCAGGTTTCTATCTGTCTTTCCTTCCTCTCTGAAGACCTCCCTCATTTGGCCACTCCTTCTTGCCAACAATAGGAGCATGTCATTTATCTATCGCTGCTAACTCAGGTGAACCTCACTATCTAATATGTTGTCAAGTTGTCTCAATTCCTCTATTCTGATACTGATATATAAATCCTCTCATTCGGCGGATCGATATGGCAATTACAACTTATATGGCAATTTAAGGTGGCTGGGGTTAAAATTAGCCTTAAAATCGGCGTGTACTTTGGAGCTCTGTCCAGGAAAAGGCATAACAACAATTGAAGGATTGACGATTTTCAAGTGTCCAACTCTGTCCTCCAGGAAAAAGAGGATTAGCTATTTTCTTTGCAAATATGGCCGGATGGTTAAAGCGCCCAACGTGATTCTTGTTGCATGCACTTAGAATTTTTATACACAGGATCCAGCAGAGTTTCCAACTCTTTTGCAGCCTCAAATGAGGAGTTTCCATTTGGTTTCGGATTTTCATTCAGCGCACCATTTCGTTTTGGAACAAGTGGCTTTCGTACTGTTGGCTTTTCAGGTTTAAATTTTGATTCTTCATTTTGGTGAACAACAGCATTAGCATTAGCATTTGATTTGGGTGTTTCATTCAGTGAAACATTTGGTTTTGGTTTTTACTTTCCATTGGGTACAGGAGGAGCAAGTGGAATTCTCGATGGAGGTTGACGTTCTGACATCAACAGCTTCTGCAGACGATTGTCTTTGGTTTCAATTTCCTTCTTCTTCAGAGATTCCACCGCCATTTCCAATATTCTCTTCTGAAACCATTGTGCATCGATCGAATTCTGTGCGCAGACTCATTTTTGTTCTCGAGGCACCTTTTGACCTCTACAAGTTCTGAATACTGATTCTGTAAATCAACAAACTGCCTCTCTTTCTCGCACGCAATGACCCTAGAGGATTCAAGCTCTTTCTGTAGAGAATTGAATGTTGTTCGCGCCTTTTCAGAATCTCCATGGCCGCCTGGTTAATGGTTGCTGCCGCTGTTGCTCGTAGACTGGAGCGTTTCCATTCTTTTAACCCGCGGTTCGAAAGACGAAACCCGTTTACAAGAAAACCGTTTACAAGCCATTACGGAGACCACACGTGGCAAATTTGAAGTGGTTCCATGCGCATAAGTTTGCTCACCCCAAGCCCGCAATGGAAAACGCCTCCGGCGTAAATATGAGACTCGAATGTTTCATATGAACACCATATGAACACCATACTTCCTTCATTTCCAACTTTTCCTTTTAAATTTGGCGAAAGGCTATATATAACAAAAAAATTGAGTCGAGAGGCGCTTTACAACCAAGGGTGGATATGTAAGTGTCAATCATGATTAATCAGGATTGAATTTCATCAATTATGATCAACATTTATTAAAGTTTCTTTGATCATGATTAACGATCATGGTGAACCATGTTTTATAAAGACAAATATGGTCAACTATGGACAATTTTTGTTAACTATGGTGAAACGTCATATTGTGACAAAGATTATTTCGATATGGAAATCACCCATGATCAACCATGTTTATTTTAGAATTTATAATTTTTATCTTAGGGTTTATATACCTTGGACTAATAATATAAGTCCCTTGGGTTTAATCTTATTCCCTTGGGTTCATAATCCCTTACGATTTTACTATTAATCCCTTGGTTTTATTATTTCCTTTGGGTTTTAATGTTAATCCCTTGGTTTTATTATTTCCTTTGGGTTTTAATGTTAATCATGGTTAATCATAGCCAACCATGGTCAACAGTGATCGAATATCACATTGTCTCAATATGAAAATCGACCATGGTCAACCGTGGTTCCTTGGATTTAATATTATTTCTTAATATATTATATTCATATTTCTTTTTAATTAATTAATAATAAATTAATTAATTAATTAATTATTAATAATTAATAATTTATATTTAATAATTTTTAATAATATTAATATTATATAAATAAATAATTAACATTATTATTATATAAATAAATAGTAATAAATGTGGTTGATATATGCCTATCTATGTTTATCAACCACATTTTTTCTACGTGGTTGTGCTAATTATATGCATGGTTACACCTTGTAATCACCAAGGCTTTTGTATGCATTTGACTTGAGAAACTTGAAACACTATATTCAAGGATTTTAGTTCTTTATATCACCGTATTCAAGGTGGCCATCAAACATAGCAATATGAGACTCGAATGTTTCACATGAACACCATACTGCCTTCAATGCCAACCTTGCCTTCCGAATTCGACAAAGGGCTATATATAACAAAAAAAATTGGTCAAGAGGTGCTATAAAACCCAGTATAGGGTGGAAGTGTGAGCATTAGATGTGAGATGTTAATTGTTAAATGTAGGTATGAGATGTTAGATGTGAGATGTGAGATATTTTTTAAATTCAATTTTTTTACATTGTAATTTTGTTTTTTATTAATACAATTTACTAACATTTTTTTTGATAAAAAAAATAATATACATATCACATATAAATATTATTTATAAATTAACACCCATTTTACTATATAAATTAAAATAATGATTCCATAAACATTTTTAAATTTAATTAATAAGTGGATAAAAATTTAATATTTACAATATAACAACGTTTTTAATCATGAATTTATCATGGATATTGTTAACTTCTAAATAGGTTTTTTTACAATACCATGGGCCAGTACCCAAAAGAGAAAGATAGAGAGAGGGAGGGAGAGAAAGATAAAGAGAGGGAGGGAGAGAGGGAGAGGAGGGAAGAAAATCATAATACCATGGCTTATCAATACCATGGGGCATCTAGGCTTCTAATTATTAGGTTATGAATCTAAGATTTTAATTATTCTGTTACAATACCATGACTTATCAATAACACATGCCCAAAAACCATAACTTATTTAAAAATCAAAATATTTTACAAATAATTTATTTTAATTTAATTTTATAACATGTTTTAATTAAATCTAAAAACAAAAAGGTTATAATTACTTTTAAGGCATATATCTAAACCCTCCATCCTCATGACTACTAAAATATTTCTATAGAGATTAAGTCAATGTTTTAATAAATTAAAAGTAATAATACTTATATATACATGTGTGAAATTTATATAATATAAATAATATTAACCAAGGATTCAAGCCAAGAGAGAAAGAAAAGTGACTAACAATCATAGAAGAGGGATATTGCATGATTCTTTTAAGTTTTTTATTATTGTATTTTCTTTGGCATGATTGATCCAAAATATAGGTTTAGTATTTTACAACCAATTATGTTATTTTTAATTTAGATATATTTTTAAATACAATACAATGTGATCATATTTAAGAGAGAGAGTGAGATGGAGGGGGAATAGAGTAGGGGATAGAGCCATAAAGGTGAGAGGGACAAGGAGAGAGAGGAAGGAAGAGAGAGAGAGGATGGGGGAGAGAGGAGGAGAGAGGGATGGAGAGAGATATGTATTTGTATGAGGGAAGAGTGGGATGGAAGAACAAATACATTGAGAGACAGAGGTGGAGAGAGAGAGAGAGTGAGAAGGGAGATTTAAAGATGGAATGAGGGAGAGAGGAGATGAGGGAAGTGAGAGAAAATAAGAGAGTAGATATAGGGAAATAAGGGGAAGAGATAGACATGGAGACATAGATATGGAGGGGGGAGAGAGGGGGAGAGAGATAACGAGAGAAGGAGGGAGATAGTGAGAGAGTTGGAGGGTGGAGAGAGAGGGAGAGTGTGACGGGGGAAGAGACTAAGGGAGGTGGGGAGAAAGGGAGAGAGATGAAGGAAGAGAGAGAGGACTTGAGAGAGAGGAGAGAGAGGGGGAGATAGAGATGGAGTTGGAAGGGGAAGAAATACATAGAGAGAGAAATGTGGAGAGGGAGAGGGAGTGATAAGGGAGAGATGGAGAGATGTTGAGAGAGAGAGAGAGAGAGAGAGAGAGAGAGAGAGAGAGAGAAGGGGAAGATAGAGAGAGATAAGGGGAAGAGGGAGAGTAAAATAGATAGATATGGAGAGAGAGTGTGTGTGTGTGTTGGGGTGAGAAGGAGAGACAAGGGGAGATAGATATATAGATGGAGGGGAGGAGAGGGAAGTAGAGAGAGGAAAAGAGATGGTAATATATATATATATATATACGGAGAGACAGGTGGAAGAGAGAGAGAGTGTGACATGTGTTTATGGGGATGAGATAGAGATACAAATAAGGAGAGATTGAGGGAGGTATAGATATAAATGACAAGGGGAGAGAAGGACTAAGAGGAAGATGGAGAAAGGGAGGGAGAGGCAAAGAGAGAGATGAGAGAGGGAGGGATAGGTAGAGAGAGAGAGAGAGAGGAGAGAGAGAGAGGGAGATAGACACAAAATGGAAGGTGGAGAGAGAGGGAAGAATATAGAGACACACAAACAAATACAAACATAGAATTTAGATGTAGAAATTCATGAATATTTTATTTTTTCACTAAAATAGATGTATTGATTTCAGTGTATCTGTTGATTTATAATAATAATTGATCCTTTGAACTAGATTCATTGATTTCAGTGTAGATGTCGATTTCTAATCCTATTTAATACCTTACACTAGATGCATTGATTTCAATGTAGATGTTGATTTATACTCCTATTTGATTGCTTGCACTGGATGCATTGGTTTCATTTTAGATATTGGGTTCTAATCCTATTTGATCACTTACACTAGATGCATTGATTTAATTGTATATATTTATTTCTACTCCTATTTAATACCTTACACTAGATGCATTTCTTTAAGTGTAGATGTTAATTTCTACTCCTTTTTGATTTCTTGCACTGGATGCATGGGTTTCAGTGTAGATGTTAATTTCTACTCCTATTTGATTGCTTGCACTAGATGCATTGATTTCAATGTATATATTGATTTCTAATCCTATTTGATTGCTTGCACTAGATGCATTGATTTCAATGTAGATTCTTATTTCTAATCCTATTTGATTTCTTGCACTAGATGCATTGATTTTAGTTTATATGTTGATTTATAATTTGATGCAACTAGATGTATTATGTACAATAATTTCAAATAAATTAGATTAATATTGTGCATTTATTTCAGTGTAAGGACATCTATGTCCCCTCCAACTAGATCTCTATCTCCCATTGTCTCTCCTTCTTTATCTCTCTATCTCACCCACCAAACATACACTCTCTCTCTCCATATCTATCTGTCTCTCTCTTACTCCCTTTTCCCCTCCCTCTTTCTCTCTTCCCATTCTCTCTCTCTCTCTAACACCTCTCTCCGTATATATATATATATATATATATTTCTCCCTCCTTGCCTTTGCCTCTCTCTTCTTCCCTCCCCCCCCCTCCATCTATATATCTATCTCCCCTTTTCACTCCTTCTCACCCCAAAAACATACACTCTCTCTCTCAATGTGAGCACATAAAAATTATTCATGACATTAATTGAATTCTGTTTTATAGTAATTCAACCATAAATACAATACTTGAATGTTCATCCTAAATAAAATGTTCACTTACCCGAAATGTTTTCTTCCTGAAAATATAAACTATTTGTAATTGGATACATTCTTATTATTCCCATTTTCCATCATTCAACATTATTAATTACTTTTCATTAAAATGCGGTAATATAAAATAACTACCATTGAAAATTATTTGGGGTTTAACACTCCATAAGTAACAATGATTAACTTTGGAGAAAACTAATATTAATATTGGAGAGAAGCAAAGACAAGGTATGATGTTTAATACAATAACTCGAGTTAAATATTTGAATGGTCTATGATTTCAACTTCCCTTTTCATACGATCAATATGAGAAAATGGAAAAACTAATAAGTGTGACAATAAGAACAGTAAAACAAAATAGTTTCAGATTGATTGCAATGAAGATTGTTTGTAATTGACTATATTCTTATTATTCACATTTTCTATCATTCAAAATTGTTACATTATCACTCTGCACACAAAAGTTTCATTTCATCATTTTTCATTATTTAAATTATAGTCTCTCTCATCTCAAAAAACTAAGGTAACTAAGCAAATTTAAAATTAAATTGACCAAATTAATCTTAGACATATTTAGCATATTTAAAATGATCAAAATAATTAGATGTTCAAAAAATTTTATATGACCGCACACGACATAAACCATTCTAGATCCATCTTAACTCTCAATTTTTTCACTAAAAAAAGAGGTTTTCACCTTGAGATATTTGATCCATCTTGACGCTTGATAGATCCAGGGTTATGATGGATCTAGGCTGGTGGTTATTGTTGGAAGGTAGTGAATATTTGTACTTAGCATTTACATTTGAAAGAGGTGAAGTAGGAGATTGAAGAATAATCAATTCAAAATAGTGAAATTTATTAGTGAGTTACAATTTTTTTATTTTTGGAATTAAATTTGGATAAAATTTAAATAATATATTTTATTATGCGAGGAATTATTATTTTTGTCATTATAAATAAATTAAAATTCCATGTTACATTTATTATAAATGTTTATAAAAATAAAGTAATAATAAGGAAAAGTGTTGTAGCAACCTTTTGTTATAATAATAAATCCTTGAAAACCCATAACTATGGTAATTTGGAATTCTTTTGAGATTCAAAAGACGCCTTCTATTCTTTTATGCATCATTTCTTAAAGAAAATTTTGTTAGGAGAACCAAGAAATATATAATTTTAATGGTTTTGCTTCAAGAAGCCCCTTTTTATGTTTGTTACATCATTTATAAAAATGATGAAGGTGTGTATGGTGAAAATCCACTACTGACAAAAGGTTATACTTATTAGTCTAGATGAGAAAACATGAAACTCTAGTAAAGAAGTTTGTGAAACCCCCTATGATCACTCAATTGAAACAATCACTTTATTGTTGTCATTCCTAAATGCTAGTGATACTTTGATGTGTGCTTCATATACACATTGAATTTTTGCTAATAGAAACGTTGTTATATTGAAGGTCACTAGTGTTGTCACTAATGTTGTTGGGTACATTGTGACTAGGTCTATTACTGGATATTTGGTTGGCCTAACTATATCACTGAAAAAATTATTTATGGATTACTTAAAGAACAATGTGATGGTCCTTGCTTGATTTTGATTAGCAAGGATGCAACTTGCATGTTAAAGATTAGGCAATGGTTCTTTCTGGATTTTTTGTTATCAAGGTTATGATTTTCATGGTAAAGATCAAATATGTCTTCCATTATTTTCATAATGATTGGATGTCCAACATCCTTATTTATGATGTATGCTATTTGTTAGCCACTGATAAATTCTGTTATACCAAGAAGTGGCTAATTTTTTTCTTCAAAACTTCAAGAGATAATTCCCATTGAAAACTATCATCTTTGAAGTTTTTTATGAAGATAAATAATCTTTTAGTTAATCTTCACTGCTGTTTCCTTCATAAACCTGAAAAATATGATGTTTGCAAGGAGAAAGATTGCTCAAAAAACCCTTTTTTCCCTTCATTTTACCCCTCCTTCCATCCATTAAATAACACCATTTTCATCCCCTTTTTCTTCATACATTCCTCCTTTTCCCTCATTTTCCTTCATTACCTTCATAAATTCCCTTTGATAAGGTTTCAAACTCCTTTTTTAACCTTATCGAACCCTCAAAAACCTTTGAAAAACCCTCATTTTGGCCTAAAAACCTTCGTTTTTCTATAAGGCCTTAAGCCCCTTTCAGAATTAGCCCCATGCCCCTTTTTTGCATAAAACCGGAGCCGCGACCAAGTGCTAAGGCCTAATCGAAAATTGCATATCAGAGCTTTCTATTAACATTTTTCCTTTGTTCTTCCAAAAATCTCCGATGCGATGAGCTTTCTCCTTTCAACCTCAGTTCCAATCTCCGCCGTCGATCTTCATAGATCCAACAGCCAACGCTAAAGTCACATCGCGCCCATAACCTTTCTCCATTACACCTCCGATTGAGTATTGACCGTCGATCTTACTCTCAGATCTGACGGCTAGCGCTTAATCGCACCGCGCAAAATCTGAAGCGCCATCCCTTTGCCTCCTCCTATTTTGCGATCTCCGATCCAATCTCGACTGTTCGTTCCCATAGATCCAACGGCTGAGATATAATCACGCTTTTCCATAGCCCTCTGACCATCGCACCTGCCGATTAAATCTCCACCATCGATCATCCCTTCGATCCGACGACCAATATGCAATCGCATCGGAACTTTCCACTTTCCCTTCCGCCCTCCGTGATGCGATCTCCGATTAAATCTGGGCCGTCCATTCCAAAAATCTAACGGTCCAGATCAAGCCCGACAGTTTAAAAAAATTTCGGTAAAGATCCACCGTTGATCTTTGCAGATCAACGATCCTCATTTAATCTGCTGATCTCCTCCTCCGTACTCCCGGTCCCACCACCAATGCCCTCTTTTCCCCTCATTTTCACTGTTTTCCTATGTATTTTCCCATATGTAAAGTTTTACACTTTTTCATTGGAAACCATGTTATGCGCATAAATTAGTTTAAACCTTGGTTTTTATAAAGTATTGCGCCTTTCTCCACCATGGGTCCCACATTCTCTTTACCCCGTAGCTTTTCATCCATCGCGCTCTACCCACTCCATTGGATATGGATCCTCCCATCCAACGTCCTTGAATCAATATTGCGTAATTTTTTCTCTTGAACTTTAACACCAAAAAATTACATGATATAAGCAGTTTTGAAAAGACACGTGTTGAACGCAGACCTATATCGCGTTTTTTGGGCCAAAATCTAAAACCGCCTTAGAGCTGCGCGAAAACAGCTGTCGGTTTTCCGCTATTCCACTCCTCCCTCCGCAATGTAACTCTAGATTAGATCCTAGCCGTCGATCTCTGAGATCAGGCAGTCCCGATTTAACCTTACAACCAATTCATTTTCCCTCCATCATTCCTCCAAATGACCTCGTTGAGTGATCTCAACCGTAGATCTCCGTTCTTTGATCTAATCCAACGACCCTTATTCAATATCGTGCCCAAACTCCATTCTTCACCTGGTTAGCTGTTCTGCCAGGTTTTTCTCCCTTTCTTCCGTTGCATTTTCTCATTCGCATGGCTTAAAACCTCCTCCATAAACCCTCCAAAGCAGTTTAAACCAATAAAATGCAGGATTTCAATAATATTTGTGTGTTTTTGTGCAGGTTTAATGAAGTTAAAGTTAAAAATTTCCGCAGGTGATTACACTGTTATTTGGCCAAGGATGACGATCCTTGTGGCCTTTGATACATATTAAAGGGTCTCAAAGGGATAATAAAACGTTTTTGGGGAGCCGATAAGTCACGATTATCAATTTTCTGAAGTAAAAACTCCAGTAAACCCTCTACGCACCTGCAAAACAGCAAAACGCGGTCAGCATCATTTATTAAATAATATCAGTGTCAAAGACGAAGATTATGGTTTAATCAAGCCTAAACACTGATCCGAATATAAACAACTGTGTTTAGGAAACAAAGAATCAGATCCAGAACACCTTAGAGCCATATTAAAGGGGCTAATTGATTCCCTAGCTACTATATTTCCACCTTGCAGCTCTCTGCCTCAAAGGAATACCAAGATCAAATATCAGTCCGAAACATTAAGGCCAAAGACAGCTAAACAGTTATTACAAGAAAAACAAATATCCCAACTGTCAGTAGAAGTTATTGAAAAGATAAGAAAGTGCCTTAAATTCAATCATTTTACCCATTGAGCCTTAAAAAGCATAAACAGAGTAAATGAAATAGAGTTGTAATTCAATGCATTCCTGCCTTATGCCTTGCATGGTTTTCAAGGCTAGGAGTTGCATTTAGTGTATAATTTATTACACTTCAATCCTAAAAACTCTTCCACCTCCTCATTTCTTCTATAAATACTTCTAAAGAAGATAAGATGTGGGTTGATTGTTCACTAGTTGTAATACTGAAACTCTCTGAAATAATACATAGTTTGTTTGAAGTTGAGGAAGAAATTGAAGTCTTGGAAGCTTGATGATGTTGAAACACGCTTGTTCTTGAGAAGGCTCTATCATTGGATCCACGAGCTTGGCTGTTGGTGAAGTATTCTGAACTGTTTGATGTTTTCTCCTGTTTTCATTTTGTTACATAAATGCTTACTACAGTAGGATGAAATTTTTAGGCTAATAAATGACTCCTAGAAGCACCTTAGCCTGTTCATCCTTCAATATTTTATGTTTTCTTCTGCTAAGGTATTTTAGAGTCTTTAATCTCTCTCTTTAGTCCTCATTCTTGTTTATTTCTCTAATAGTTCAAATAGTTGGTTTCAGCATGATTTATGGTTTTCCCTGCTTGTCTGCTGCCACTTGAAAGCTGTTTTTGAAGTCTCCCTTTGAAGTACCATTGTTTATAGTAAGCCAAAGAGGTATGTTCTGATCATGCCCTTTGTCCTTGCTTGAACAATTGTTTTAGAGGTATTTATAGTTGTGATCATATATGCGTTAGGTGTTTCCTCTTCTATGACTGCAATTATCAGTGAATCTTTTATGTTTTCTAAGTCATTTGAAATAAAATATTTGAGGAAATAGGATGTGCTCCCGAATCTTAGATTTCATTTTGAAAGTTGTCTTGAAGTCATTATTTGATTAAAGTGTGTTTGTAGAATTTATGGTTAGCCTTGTCTATCAAATACCTCTTTATTGTTCAAGTTATGTTTTCAAGTTCCCTTTGTTGAGAATTCAATTTCTCCTTCCAAATCATTGATGTCCATCTCATTCACAAAACCAAAATCATCCCATGGCCAAGTTCGATTTACCCTCTGATATCCCATATCCATTGACGAGTTTGTCATAAACCCCTTCTTGACTCCATTGCCCAATGAATCTAACATTTCTCTTTTCTATCTATCTTTCATAGACCTTTTATATTCTCCTATGTCTTTCAACCAAACAAACAAACAAACACTTGCACTTAATAACTAGTCTAAAACCAACACCTAAAGCGCACAAGATAAACCTTTGCAAAACAAGTAAATTTGAGAGATCCCTCTCTGAGAACAGGAGGACTAGATCTTGGAACTCTAAAGATTGGTTCTGATACACAGGATACCAACATAATGGTGATCACGGTGGGACCGCTGAGTTCATAGTTTCCTAGCAAGCTCTTATAGACTCATTAGTCTTTCTAAGAACCATAGAAACTCAGAAAAACCCAAAAATAGTTCATATTTGCTTCATAATAAACATGGTGGTGGAACCATCCAATATTTTACCTTCATACAAGCTAGAAAATTTCCACCTGGCGACTCCATTGGCCCCAGTAGGCTCATTACTCATCTAGGTCTCCAGATTTCCTTAGGACTGTGTTAACCAGCCTCAAGGAAGTTTAGAAGCCTAGTCCCATACTAGATAAGACATTGTGAGAGGAAAAACTTTCAAAACAATCCCAAAACATTAGCCTCTCTAATTTTTGAAAAAGCAGTCTGGCTTCACATAGGATCAACACTAGATCTCATCCAGACCCTAATCCTCCTACAATAGTGACAATATAGAGAGAATTTTGTGGCAGACTTATAAGTCTAGAAAATCAACTGCTGATAGGAGCCTCTTAAGAACAAAATATGTCCCTGAAAACCTTGTTGTCTTAAAGGATTTACACTTTGACTTACATCACACAAAGAACATCTTTAGAACTAGGTCTCGAGATGATTTAAACCAAGCTGATTTTGAAACTGTAGATTTGCAACAGAGCCTTAGTAGAGAAGCATCACCTTCTACTCCTCCTGATTCCCAGATTCTTCGCAACTTTATCCTCTTTCATAATAAATTTTCTCAAAACCAGTTTGTTGGCCCAAGTGTTTCTTCCACTCCAATCCATACTACCACTATTCAAAACACTCCATTTCAGCCTATTTTCCCTCTTGTAAATCCACCTTTCTTTCCAGCCATGGCAACATGGTATGCCCCATTACTGTTACCACAACCTCTGGTTCCCTTACCAAATGACTATCTATCTAAAATTCCTCATTTCACTGCAAATGAACCTACTACTTCCCAACAACATATAGACAAAATGAATGATGCATTTGATTAAATGGAGATAGAAGATGAAACCATACAGATGAGAATCTTTGCCCAAAGTTTAGGAGGAGAAGTAAAAAAATGGTTTAAAAGCCTAGCTCCTAACATCATCAATGATCTCCTTGATTTGCATCAAACATTCATAAACAAATGGGAAATAAAAAAGTATCCTCTCCAAATCTTAGCAGAGTATAGCAGTCTTAAAAGAAATCAAGGGGAGAGTGTTCATGATTACTCCACCAGGTTTAATAGTATCTACAATGCTCTTCCACCTCACATGAAACCTCCCCAAGGCATGGCCTTAGTAATATATCCTCAAGGTTTGGATGCTGAAATGGCCTATCAACTAAGGGAGAGAGATTAATTAACTCTAGAAGACATGCAGAAAGGAGCTATGAGTGTAGAAACAAACATAATTGAGAAAATAAATAGGTTGAGATCATAAAAGAGGGTAACTTACAAAGATGACATTGTACCCTCAACCTCATCTTTTGACACCAAAATTGACAACCTAATGAAAGTAATGGAGAAGATGCTTGAAAAGATCAACTTGAATGATAGAGTGCCACCAAGAGAGCCTCAAAACAACCAAAATAGAAATAGAAATCAGAATTATAGAAGAGAAAACAATCAAGATAGGCAAAAATAAAGTGACCAATAGATTAGACCTCCCTTCCAACAAAACTATGTAGATCAATATGAGGAAGATAGGGATATTGAAAGGTTGGGAGAAGGTCATGTAAACTTGATTGGATCAGACAGTGGGGATGATGTTTTCCTCACTGAAGAAGAACAAGGTTTCTTCTCCTCTGATCAAAATACAAACACCTATGAAGATTATGATGATTATAGATTGGGGTTTGAAAATGCAATCATGGAGATGCACAAACAACATGACCTTAGAGGCAAAGGGAACATAGACAATTCAAAAGAAAAAAACACCAACACTGCTGTTAAGAAAAATGTAGGAAATCAGACTAAGAAAACAACAGAGAAACCCAACATTTTGGCTAGGAAACCAGATTCAAACAAAGAGAAAAGTAGCCAACCCAATTTTGAGCAAAGCGTCCCTAGCACTTCAGCTAGTGGACCTAATAAAACTGTCCCAATTACCAGTCCAAACAAAGTTCAACAAATCAAAATTGCTGAAATGAATTCTATTGAAAAAACAGATGTAAATATGACCAAATCAATAGTTCCTTTTAGCCTTGAGGGAGAGATTTCAAAGATAAAAATTACCATCCCTCTAGCTGAACTAGTAACCCAAGAAGTGTACAAAAACCAAGTTTTGAAAGCTTTGAACGTAGGAAGTGATACTGATACCTTAAACTTGACAGATGGCAAGCCTGAGTTGTTGTTTGGTCCAGAAGTCGAAGGAAAATACCAAGAAGGAGTTGTCCCTCCCTTCTATGTTAGTTTGAATATACATGAGAAAATATTACACAATGCCATGTTAGACTCCAGAGCTTCACATAATCTTATGCCCAAAGTAGTAATGGAAAGCTTAGGCTTAGAAATTACTAAACCATACAAGGATTTGTATTCCTTTGACTCAAGCAGAGTCAAATGCTTGGGTTTAATCAAAGATTTATGTGTTAACTTATCTCAAATCCCCGCTAAGAGTCTAGTAATGGACATATTTGTAGCTGACATTCTCCAAAGTATGGCATGCTTTTATCAAGATCATGGGGAACCAAACTTTAGGGAAGCCTTCAAATGGACATGTCTTATGCCACCATCCCTGTTTTTAACCAAAATAGAAGATTATACAGGGAATCCCACATGAAATACATGGTGAGCAACATAGATAAACCAAACAATTCTCCAATCTATTCCATTTAGTCAAGCTTAGATTCCTTCATATTAGAAAATGAAGATGAAATCACTCAGGAAGAAAAGGGAAACCAAGAGAAAATCAGTTCACTAGAACAATCAAATCTTCCCCCAAATCAAATTCAAAACATTGAAAATCAACAGCAACAAGAGAATGAAAATGAGGCTGATATACTTTGGACAATAAATTTTGATGGATCTTGTAATAAAACAAGTGCAGGAGTAGGTGTATGGATTCAAAATACAAATAAGAGTTTTTCATATAAACTGGATTTCCCATGCACAAACAATATTGCTGAATATGAAGCCCTTCTCCTTGGCTTACAATTACTTAAACAATTATAAGCCCAAAGGATATCAATCTTAGGAGATTCTGAACTTATCATAAGACAAATCAAAGGAGAATACTCAGCTAAAAACCCAAGACTTAGAGAGTATCAAAACGCTGCCCTTGATTTATCAAAAACCTTTGAAGAGTATGAACTTATTTTCATTCCTAGAGCACAAAATCATCTAGAAAATGAACTTGCTTTCAATGCCAGCAACTACCAAATACCTAAGATAAACAAAAAGCTTAGTGTAAAGGTGAAACGTAGGCCTGCAGTGCTCGATAATGAGGATCATTGGCAAGTGTTTGATTATGACAAACATATAGATGATTTCTTAAAATCAGAAAATGATTTTGACATACCAACATCAGAAACCAGCCATAAAGAAAACTGTTTGTATATTGAACAAATCCCAGAAGTTGAAATGACAAATTCTGCTGATATAAATCAATATGAGAATCCTTTTGAAGTAGAATTAATTGACTGTGAAGACTAGAAAGACTTAGAAGTCTTACAATGAAAAAGTGATACAATTCCAAGAGGTCTCACACCTTTAGAGCACCTTTTTGATTTCAATGATGTAGCCAAAGAACCAAGAAAGGAGCCCGTGGAAACAGATGTAGAAGAACATAACATAGGCAGCCTAGCAGAACCCAGGATGATTAAATTGTCCAGCACTCTCCCAGCTCACATAAAATTGCAATACATAGAGCTGTTCAAAGAATATAAAGATGTGTTTGCTTGGGAGTACAAAGATCTAAAATCTTATGACACTACCATCATTCAGCACAAAATTCCTCTTAAGGAAAATCAGAAGCCTTTCAAACAAAAACTAAGGAGAATAAACCCTGTTTTACTACCTTTAGTTAAGAAAGAAATTGAAAAGATGTATGATGATAGGATTATAGTACCCGTTATATATTCAAAATGGGTGTCAAACTTAGTTCATGTTAGGAAAAAAACAAGGGAAATCAGGCTCTGTATTGACTTCAAAAACCTAAATAGAGCCTCTCTAAAGGACAACTACCCCGTACCCAAGATGGACCATATAATTCAAAGGGTAGTTGGGTCAAAAAGAATATCACTGCTGGATGGGTTCTCGGGTTACAATCAGGTGTTAGTGCTCCCAAGTGATCAACTCAAAACTGCTTTTACTACACCTTAGGGCACCTTTATGTATGTCAAAATGCCATTTGGTTTGATGAATGTAGGGGCCACCTTCCAAAGGGCCATGGACATAGCCTTCTCTGAATATATTGGCTATTTTATAATCATTTACCTTGATGACATAACTGTTTTCTCAAAAACTGATGAAGAACATTTGATTCACTTAAGAAAAGTTTTTGAGAAGTGTAGGAAATTTGGCTTATATTTGAATCCCAAGAAGACACTCTTTGGTCTCCAAGAAGTTAAACTTCTTGGTCATATAATTTTAGAAGAGGGAATCAAAATAGACGCTAAAAAGATAGACGGCATATTGCAAATCATCCATCCAAGAAGCCTCAAAGAATTACAATCTTTCATTGGGAAGATTAATTTTTTGAGGAGGTTTATCCCCAACCTTGCTGGGCTATTAAAAAACATTACAAACATGCTTAAGAAAGAGGTAGGTGTGAAATAGACTTTACAAGCTAAACAATCATTTGAACAAGTTAAACAAGCTCTAACTCAAACACCAGTCATGATTAGTCCAAATTTCACCAAAGACTTTTATATATTTTCTTTTGCATCTGAGCATACAATAGCTACAGTTTTACTTCAAAAGAATGACTTGGGGCAAGAACAACCAATATCTTTCTTTATTAGGGCCTTATGAGATGCTCCTCTCAAATATAACATCATGGAGAAGCAAGCCTTAGCATTAGTGAAAGAACTAAAGGAATTTAGAGTCTACATTTTACACTCTCACATAATTGATTTTGTTCCACATACTGTTGTCAAGGATATTCTAAGTCAAGACCCTGATGGTAAAAGGGGAAAATGGATTACAATTATTATTGAATATGACTTAGAAATCAGGCCCACCAAACTAGTTAAAGGGCAAGGATTAGCAAAAATTATGGCTGAGTCTAACTTTCAAGCACTAGATATGAACATGGTAGATGTGTTGGAAGAAATAGAAGAATCTACTGCTCCTTTCATTGAAGAAACATTTCTGAATTCTCCTTGGTATACTGACATCATTTATGTGCTTTTGTATTTGAATGCCCCTCCTTCTTTGTCTAAAACTAAAGCTAGATTTTTGAAACAGAAAGCTTTAAGTTATTGCATCTTAGATGGGGTATTGTATTGGAAGAATGCTGTTGGAATTTTGCTTAAATTTTTACTTGAAGATGATGCAGGAAACATCATGCATGAGCTGCATGAAGGAGAATGTGGAGGACACCTCTATTGGAATACCACAGCAAACAAAATCCTTAGATCTGGTCACTATTGGCCCACCATTTTCCCAAATACTCAGAAGTTAGTCATGTCTTGCCATAAGTGTCAAATTTTTTATGGCAAAGGAAAACTCCTTCCCTTACCTTTACATCCTATCAATGTTGAGACACCCTTTCAACAATGGGGCTTGGACTTCATTGGGGAAATTCACCCATATTCCTCAGCCCAACATAAGTGGATCCTCACTGCCACTGACTACTTTACCAAATGGATAGAAGCTATACCCTCTAGGAATGCTACTGACTCAGTCATTATCAAGTTCCTTGAAACAAATATCTTATCCAGATTTGGTTGTCCTAGAAAAATCATAACAGATAATGTTGTTGCCTTTTAAATCTAAAAGAATCGTTGATTTTTGTCACAAATACCACATTACCTTGGGCCAATCTACTGTCTACTATCCCCAAGGAAATGGATTAGCTAAATCCTCCAACAAGAGCCTCATCAATATCATCAAGAAGATGTTGGAGCAGAATCAGAAATCATGGCACAGTAAGCTGGTTCATGCCTTATGGGCTGATAGATTAACTACAAAGAAGTCAATAAATATGTCCCCCTATCAGCCGGTCTATGGCATGGATGCAGTCTTCCCAACATCATTAGGAGTTCCAGTCATGAAACTCCTCCAAGAAGTGCAGATTGAAGAAAATGATATGCAGAGAAGAATTAACCAAACAATTCATTTATAGTAGACTAGAGAAGAAGTCTATGAAAGAACACAGTTAGTCCAAGAAAATACCAAGAAACTATTTGACAAGAGGACTAAGGCAAACAATTTCTAGGTTGGAAATGTTGTTCTTAAATGGGATTCAAGAAGAGAAGAGAAGGGAAAACATGGAAAGTTTGAGAACTTGTGGAAAGGGCCCTATATTATTCATGCTGAGAGGGGTCACAATGCATTTTTCTTGAAAGAATTGAATGGAGAAGATCTGTATGGAGGTCCTGTCAATGGCAGGATGCTAAAACATTGCTTCTGCCAAGAGTCATGAGTTTCAAAGAATTCTATTTTTCCATTGTAAATATCATTGTTTAAACATTGCATTCAAAGTTAGAAAAATAAAAATCCAAAAACAATAGAAAGGAGAAAAGAGGGTAGATTGTAAAACAAGAAAGGTACAACCCCATACCAAAAAGAGAGATAAAGTCTAAAAGTGTGCAAGCTCAAATGCCACTTCTAAAAAACACACTTCTAGTTAGTCATACCGTTTAATCATGACTAATTATCTTTTCAATTTACCGCTGATAGGTTAGTGAATTAGATCAGCCAAACAACATAATCTTGGCTTACCAGTAAGGTAGATTAGGTTAGAAGAAAGAAGGTTCAAACATGCTCAAATCCTGAACCTTTGATATTGAAAGAGACTTGGTTCTAATATACTCAAAACTTGAACCAAAAAGAAAGAAAAAGCAGCTCAAATAAATTCAAAAACAGAGCTGAAAAGATAGTGAAGGAGTTTTAATTTTCAGATCTTAAGCCTTCACCTTTTGTTTTAAATTTTCTGCCAATTTTAGTCTATGTGTAGCTTGCTTTTATGCCATATATCAGCAACAAGTTAGACTGTTTAATTGTGGCTTGGTTTCTTTTAAATTTCTGTTTATGAAATTAGAGAATAAAAGTCTGTCAGACAGTCTAATCCTGATAGACAATAGTTAGGTAGAGAAGCTTATGAACTCAACTGTTTAAACTGAGTTCATGGAGGAATAAGATTAGAATTAGATTAGTTTTGTTTTTCAAAAGAATAAAATGTTTTTGAAGAGAGTTTTCTAGTCTAAATGCACTTTGAAAGAAGAAAAAATGTTAGGATCATTAGGAATGGGTAGGTAGACATGTTGTTTTGACAAAATTCCATTTTTTTAAATTGCTACAGAGATCATAAAAAAGAAAGGTTGTTGCCCAATGGATTAAGGCACTGGTTTAATGAAAGCCAGAGATTTGCAGCTGAGGTTCTAGACACCTAAAGAACCAACTGTCTTCCCCAAGTGGAGCCACTGTTAGCCACTAATAAATTCTATTATACCAAGAAGTGGCTAATTTTGTTCTTCAAAACTTCAAGAGATAATTCCCTTTGAAAACTATCATCTTTGAAGTTTTTTATGAAGATAACTAATCTTTTAGTTAATCTTCACTGCTGTTTCCCTCATAAACCCGAAAAATCTGTTGTTTGCAAGGAGAAAGACTGCTCAAAAAACCCTTTTTTCCCTTCATTTTACCCCTCCTTCCATCCATTAAATAACACCATTTTCATTCCCTTTTTCTTAATAAAATTCCTCCTTTTCCCTCATTTTCTTTCATTCCCTTCATAAATTCCCTTAAGGTTTAAAACTCCTTTTTAAACCTTATCAGAACCCTCAAAAACCTTTGAAAAACCCTCATTTTGGCCTAGAAACCTTCTTTTTTCTATAAGGCCTTAAGCTCCTTTCAGCCTTAACCCCATGCCCCTTTTCCGCATAAAACCCAGAGCCGTGACCAAGCGCTAAGGCCTAATCGCAAATTGCATATCAAAGATTTCTATTAACGTTTTTCCTTTGTTCTTAAAAAAATCTTCGATGTGATGAGTTTTCTCCTTTCAACCTCAGATCCAATCTATGCCGTCGATCTTCATAGATCCAACAGCCAGCGCTAAAGTCACATCACGCCCATAACCTTTCTCCATTACACCTCTGATTGAGTATTGACCGTCGATCTTACTCTTATATCTGACGGCTAGTGCTTAATCGCACTGCGCAAAATCTGAAGCGCCATCCCTTTGCCTCCTTCGAATTTGCGATCTCCGATCCAATATCAACTGTTCGTACCCACGGATTTGATGGCTGAGATATAATTGCGCTCCACCATAGCCCTCTGACCATCGCACCCGCCGATTAAATCTCCACCATCGATCATCCCTCTGATCCGATGGCCAATACGCAATCGCATCAGAACTTTCCACTTTCCCTTCTGCCCTCTGCGATGCGATCTTCGATTAAATCTGGGCCGTCCATTCCAAAAATCTAACGGTCCAGATAAAGCCTGACCTTTCTTTTTTATTCTACAAGCTCGACAGTTTAAAACTTTTTCGGTAAAGATCCACCGTTGATCTTTGCAGATCAACGATCCTCATTTAATCCGCCGATCTCCTTCTCCGTACTCTCGGTCCCACCACCAACGCCCTCTTTTCCCCTCATTTTCACTATTTTCCTATGTATTTTCCCATATGTAAAGTTTTACATTTTTTCATTGGAAACCATGTTATGCACATAAATCAGTTTAAACCTTGGTTTTTATAAAGTATTGCGCCTTTCTCTACCATGGGTCCCACATTCTCTTTACTCCGCATCTTTTCATCCATCGCGCTCTACCCGCTCCGTTGGATCTGGATCCTCCCATCCAACATCCCTAAATCAATATCGCGTAATTTTTTCTCTTGAACTTTAACACCAAAAAATTACGCGATATAAGCGGTTTTGAAAAGACACGTGTTGAACGCAGACCTATATCGTGTTTTTTGGGCCAAAATCTAAAACTGCCTTAGAGCTGCGTGAAAACCGCTATCGGTTTTCCACTATACCACTCCTCCCTCCGCAATGTAACTCTAGATTAGATCCTAGCTGTCGATCTCTGAGATCGGGCGGTCCCAATTTAACCTTACCACCAATTCATTTGCCCTCCATCATTCCTCCAAATGACCTCGTTGAGTGATCTCAAACGTAGATCTCCGTTCTTTGATCTAATCCAACGACCCTTATTCAATATCGTGCCCAAACTCCATTATTCACCTGGTTAGCTGTTCTGCCAGGGTTTTCTCCATTTCTTCCGCTGCATTTGCTCATTCGCACGGCCTAAAACCTCCTCCATAAACCCTCCAAAGCTGTTTTAACCAATAAAATGCAGGATTTCAATAATATTTGTGTGTTTTTGTGTAGGTTTAATGAAGTTAAAGTTAAAACTTTCCGCAGGTGATTACACTGTTATTTGGCCAAGGATGACGATCCTTGTGGCCTTTGATACATATTAAAGGGTCTCAAAGGGATAATCAAATGTTTTTGGGGAGCCGATAAGTCATGATTATCACTTTTTTGAAGCAAAAACTCCAGTAAACCCTCTGCGCACCTGCAAAACAGCAAAACACAGTCAACATCAGTTATGAAAGCGTATCAGTGTCAGAGACGAAGATTATGGTTTAATCAAGCCTAAACACCGATTCGAATATAAACCATTGTGTTTAGGAAACAAAGAATCACATCCATAACACCTTAGAGCCATATTAAAGGGGCTAATTGATTCCCCAGCTACTATATTTCCACCTTGCAGCTCTCTGCCTCAAAGGAATACCCAGATCAAATCTCAGTCCGAAACATTAAGGCCAAAGACAGCTGAACAGTTATTACAAGCAAAACAAATATCGCAACTGTCAGTAGAAGTTATTGAAAAGATAAGAAAGTGCCTTAAAGTCAATATTTTTACCCATTGAGCCTTAAAAAGCATAAACAGAGTAAATGAAACAGAGTTGTAATTTGATGCATTCCTGCCTTATGCCTTGCATGGTTTTCAAGGCTAGGAGTTGCATTTAGTGTAGAATTTATTACACTTCAATCCTAAAAACTCTTCCACCTCCTCATTTCTTCTGTAAATACTTTTAAAGAAGATGAGATGTGGGTTGATTGTTCACTAGTTGTAATACTGAAACTCTCTGAAATAAGACATAGTCTGTTTGAATTTGAGGAAGAAATTGAAGTCTTGGAAGCTTGATGATGTTGAAACACGCTTGTTCTTGATAAGGCTCTATCATTGGATCCATGAGCTTGGTTGTTGGTGAAGTATTCTGAACTATTTGATGTTTTCTCTTGTTTTCATTTTGTTACATAAATTCTTACTACAGTAGGATGAAAGTTTTAGGCTAAGAAATGACTCCTAGAAGCACCTTAGACCTGTTCATCCTTCACTGTTTTATGTTTTCTTCTGCTGAGGTATTTTAGAGTCTTTAATCTCTCTCTTTAGTCCTCATGCTTTTTTATTTCTCTAATAGTTCAAATAGTTGGTTTCAGCATGATTTATGGTTTTCCCTGCTTGTCTGCTGCCACTTGAAAGCTTTTTTTGAAGTCTCCCTTTGAAGTACCATTGTTTATAGTAAGCCAAAGAGGTCTGTTTTGATCATGCCCTTTGTCCTTGCTTGAACAATTGTTTTAGAAGTCTTTATAGTTGTGATAATAGATGCGTTAGGTGTTCCCTCTTCTATGACTGCAATTATCAGTGAATCTTTTATTTTTTCTAAGTCATTTGAAATAAAATCTTTGAGGAAATAGGATGTGCTCCCGAATCTTAGATTTCATTTTGAAAGTTGTCTTGAAGTCATTATTTGCTTAAAGTGTGTTTGTAGAATTTATGGTTAGCCCTGTCTATAAAATACCTCTTTATTGTTTAAGTTATGTTTTCAAGTTCCCTTTGTTGAGAATTCAATCTCTCCTTCCAAATCATTGATGTCCATCTCATTCACAAAACCAAAGGATCTCGTGGCCAAGTTAGATTTGCCCTCTGATATCCCATATCCATTGATGAGTTTGTCATAAGCCCCTTCTTGAATCCATTGCCCAATGAATCTAACATTTATCCTTTATATCTATCTTTCCTAGACTTTTTATATTCTCCTATGTCTTTCAACCAAACAAACAAACAAACACTTGCACTTAATAACTAGTCTAAAACCAACACCTAAAGCACACAAGATAAACCTTTGCAAAACAAGTAAATTTGAGATATCCCTCTCTAAGAATAAGAGGACTGGATCCTGGAACTCTAAAGATTAGTTCTGATGTTGCCTTGTATTTTGATTGGCCAATCTATCAAAACACATGATACCAACACTATTAAATGGTTGAATAGGGATTGATTTTTGCTTCATGTTTTTGTTAAGAAAATCAATGAGATCTTCTCTATTGATTTTTTTTTTTTAAATGACACATATTTCAAGGTTGAAAACTCTTTTATCTTACATATTTTAAATGTACTAGACCTTATTGTATCATTAATTTTTTAGTAGAGTAGAGTAAATCGTAATCAATTACCTTGTTGGAAAGACTATATGTGGATCAAGGCTAAGCCCCTATCAATTTTTTTTGTGGGTGGAGAGTGGAACATGTGTTCAATGTGTGGTGCATTATGTTACTCCTCTAATAATATTCTTATGAAACTTCATTTGATATTGATGATGCTTTTATATTTCACAATTCATGGATTTAATTTCTTAAAAGGCATAAACAAATCACACAATATCTTTTACAAACATTACTAGACATTACTAGGGAGTCTCTATACATGTTTCTTACAATTCTATCTTGTTGGCATAAGGTGTAATTTATTTTGTTCTTTATTATAGCTTCAAAATGTCTAAATATGTTAGTGTTTTCCATGATTTAGACAAATCAAAGGGATCAAAGAATTACAAAGTATGGATTTTCTACATTTAACCTATTCTAGTCGACAAAGAATAATAGAAAGATACTTGTAATGTGTAACACAAAAAATCATGTTGAGATTGCAACAAGATGATGAGCTTAGTGAAAAGAGTTGCCTTCACTAAGTGGGCCCGCAGGCTATTTTTGGCGCAAGTCTATTTTAAGACTATGTCTATTTTTAGACATGTCGATCATATTCTATGAGTTGCAGGATGCTATTTGTGGATGGTTGGTCAAGTTGGAAAAATAGATGGACTTCTATTTTTAGACATATTGGGTGGAATATATTTTTATATTGCTAGTCTAAAAATAGATATGTCGAATATTATTAGCTCTTAATAATATTTGGACTATAAACATTATGTTATTCTCTTGGAGCACTTCAGTTAAGTGCACAGATGTGGCACATGAGCTGACAGAAGGAATTATGCTATTCCTGAGGTTTAAGTGGAGCTATTGCATGGATACTTCAGTTAGAACTCATGTGACAGAGTTTGGTGGAGTTATTGAGGTAGTTGTTGGAGTTGTGTTCAGTTTAATTGAGTTAAACATAGTTGAGCTAGTTGTATCTATTCTAATTGATTGATACACTAGTGAGAGTGGTGTGAATTAATTATTAATTAATTCACTAATTATTAACTCATTAGTCAAATAAAGAATACATCAGTTAACTATAGTGCATGGACAGTTTCAGTGGATACCAGTGAAGAGGTAGGTGAAAGAGTAGTGTGACTATCAGTTGTGACTATAGTGTTGCATGATTTGCAACACACAGTGGTTGGAGATGCCAATGAGGATTGTGTGACCAAGGCTAGACCAATTCGATTTCATTCAGAGCCATTCTTCAGCAGTGATTGCGCAGTAGAGGTAGGCTAGCAGGTGGAAGATATTGGAGCATGTGTTTTGCTAGATCCGACCTGATTAGTGTGTAGCAATTGGAGATTGTACTGAGAGCTTGTGAGGAGCTTTGTATAATTATTGTTACATGATCTCTATGAAATATAATATACAAATAGTTGGGGGTTTTCAGCTTTAAGCTTTCCCATAAAATACGGTGTTCATATGTGTGAATGTTTATGGTTTTAATGTGCGCATGCGATTGTTTTTATTTCCGCAAATTAATGATCAATGGTAGAAGAGATTTTGTATTGTGCATGAAGTCAAATAGTGTGTGATCAGGAGAATATCGGATGTATAACATAACAGTTATATAAATTTCTACATGGTATCAAAGTGAATTTGATCATTGGAGCAATTGCAAAACATTGAAGCAGTTGAGTTTTGTGCTAGTGGAATTTGAATTTGCAGCAGTGTTTTCTTGGTGTCGAAGTTGAGATGTCTTTCAACGGATTGCGAATGGAGTATGCCTTTGAGGGCAGCTTGAATTATATTGCATGGAAGGACAGGATGGAGGCAAGGCTGGATGACAATGGGTTGAAGGAGTTCATAGATGCAGAAATTCCAAAACCTGCTTCTAGCGATGTTGCCGCACTTGACGCATGGAAAAAGAAGACAAAAAAATGTCGAAGGATTCTGTTGGAGGTTGTGAAGGATCACATAGTGTCAAGACTTCATGGTAAAGCTTCTCCATTCTTGATGTGGAAATATTTGACAGATTTATTCCAAAGCAAGTGCGACCAGAGGAAGTTGGCGCTCAAGGATAAACTCAGGAACATAAAAATGGAGAAAGGCGATAGTATACCCAAGTACCTCACGAAGTTTGTCCAGTGTAGGGATGAGCTGGGAAGTGTGGGGGTTACTGTAGATGACAAGGACTTGGTGAGCTTGGCTCTCCTTGGGCTTCCGAAGAGTTTGCATTCCTATCAGGACTCTATCAATGGTCGGGAGAAATTGCCAGGATGGGAGCGACTTTGGTCGGATCTTGTGCAAGAGGAGATAAGGCAGAGTACTAGGGACGAATCTTCATTGAAGAGTGTAGATGAAGAAAATTTCACTTTGGCTACCAAAGCAAGGAATGGGAAGAGCAAGAAGAATGCTTCTCAATCCGGTGCAAAAGGAAAGAAGAAGGACATGTTCAAGGTGAAGTGCTTTCACTGTCACCAACACAGACATTATGCCACTAATTGTCCACAAAAGAAGAAAAATAAGCAGGTTGTTGGATCTGCAGCTAGAGAGGCCTTAGCCTCGTAGTTTGAGCTGGATTTTTCGCTGATCGCATGCTTGGTCTCAAGTATGATGGGTTCAGTGTGGTTTCTTGACAATGGTGCGTCTTTTCACATGACCAGAGACAAAGATTTGTTTATTGATCTGGATGAGAAAGATCTTGGAGTGCACATCGAGATGGGCGATGATGGTAGATACAGTGCGACCGGTATCGGTACCATTTCCTTTGAGAGGGAGTCTGGTAAACCCTTCTTATTGAAGGAAGTGATGCATGTTCCAGGATTGAAGAAGAATCTTATCTCTGTGGCTATGTTGGAAGACAAGGGATATGATGTTGTCTTTAGCGAGGGAAAGGATTTCCTGCGCAGTAAGGCAACTGGTGAAACCCGGAGGATAGGGGTTTGAGTTAAGAACCTTTATCAATTGCAGGTAGATGGCTGCACAGCAATGGCAGGCAAGGCAAAGGAGTGGTGAGCCAGGATGAGGGTGAGCTATGGCACAGGAGATTGGGCCATCTTCACCATGGTTCTTTGAAAATTTTGCAGCAGATTTCTACCGGGATTCCCAAAGGTACACTTGCTCAGTCAGATCAGTGCAAGGGATGTACTTTGGGAAAATTTGTGAATGCCACCTTTCACGAGAAGGATAGTCGCACCACGACGATCCTTAAGAGAATTCACACAGACGTGTGTGGACCTTTCTCAATAGCTTCGACAACAAAGCATAGGTACTATGTGATATTTGTTGATGATTTTTCTCGGAAGTGCTAGATCTTCTTCATGCAGAAGAAGAGTGAGACATACTCAAAGTTCTTTTGTGTGAAGTTTCTGAACGCGGTTGAGAAAGAATCGAGAGGCAGTGTGAAGAGAGGGTTTTAGGAGCGACAATGGTGGTGGTGTCTGCGGCGAATTCAAGAGAGGACTTTTGCGAGCCAAAAGGAATTCGAAAAGAGAGCTCATAGCGCCTCATAACCCACGGCGAGAATGGGGTGGCGGAGGCGGAAAAGCAGACGATAATGGGTCTTTTGCGGGCAATGTTGCATGACCAGGCCTTCCCATACACTTGTGGGCTGAGGCATGCAATACTTGCGGTTTATGTACAGCAGGTGTCCTCATAGGATACTTGGCATGAGTACACCGAGGAGGGCGTTTTACGGTGAGCTTGATATTTCTCATTTGAGATTTTTGGGTTCACTGTGCACATTCATGTGACGAAGGATGCAGGGAAAATTTGCGGGCCGACCGTGGGGTTGGGATATTTGTGGGGTACACTGATATGCCCCACAAATATCGTGTGTATTTTTCAAACAGTCGCAAGACTGTTGTGCGACGAGATATCAAATTTCATGAGGAGAAAGCCATGAAGTGTTCGCTTGAGAGGGAGCCACACTTGCATGTAGATGAGGAGCTATTAGTTCCTAAGGATGAGCCTTAGGATGTGGATCAGCCACGGAGAGTTCTGTGGAGTGGAAGACCACTCATGCGGCCGCCAACCATCGGAGGGTAGAAGCGCACTACGAAGGTAGAAGCGGCGATTCGAGGATGCGATCGGGAATTGTGAGAGCTGTCAGGCGTGAGCAGAGTTCTTAAACACAAGCCAGTGCTCTTTGTAATAATGGCTCTTATGAGCAAGTGTATCGTGACAGAGCCATTTTCTTTCGAGGAAGCTGTGGAGGATCCCGCATGGGTAGATGCCATGGTGGAAGAGTATGATTCGATTGTCAGAAACAGTGCATGGGAGATTGTCCCAAGGCTGGAAGGGAAATCGGTGGTAGGTTCGAGATGGATCTACAAAGTGAAGCAAGCGGCTGACGGGAGTGTCGAGAAGTACAAGGCAAGATTTGTTGCCCGAGGCTTCTCACAGATTGAGGGGATCGATTATGAGGAAACCTTTGCACCTGTCGCAAGGTATTCTTCCATACGAACGATTCTTGCTCTCTCAGCACAGATGGGGTGGCACATTCATCAGATGGATGCGAAGACTGCGTTCCTCAATGGAGTGATTGAGGAGGAGGTGTACATAGAGCAGCCCGAAGGTTTCGAGATATTCAGCAGCGAGTCGCATGTGTGCAGGCTCAAAGAGCACTGTATGGGTTGACAAAAGCACCTTGTGCTTGGTACAGATGGATAGACAGTTATTTCACTAGAATTGGATTCTCCAAGAGTGAGGCGGATCCGAACCTATACCAGATTGTGGTGGAGGGTAAGTTGCTGATAATTGTACTTTATGTAGATGAATTGATTCTAACAGGTGATGAACTGTTGATACACTCATGCAAGGCTGATCTTGCAAAGGAGTTTGAGATGAAGGACTTGGGCCTCCTTCATTATTTCCTGGGATTGGAAATTTAGCAGCGCAGTGATGGATTGTTTGTGTCTCAAGGCAAGTATGCCCAGGAGATACTGGAGAAGTTCAACATGCATGGCTGCAAGCCTATAGACACTCCTCTTCCTGGTGGATGGAGGAAAGAGGATGCTACAATGGCAGAGGTAGTGGATGCCACTGTTTATCGACAGTTGGTGGGGTCGCTTATGTATCTAGTCAATACACGACCTGACATATGCTACGCTATTAACCAACTTTCAAAAGCTATGGTTAAGCCTACCAAGCTCTTTTGGAAGGCAAGAAAGCATGTATTGAGATATCTCAGAGGCACATCGGGATATGGATCTTGGTACAGATAGGAGGATGAGTTGAGGCTAGATGGCTTCACGGACTGGTATCATCATATCAGAGATTGTGTGCAGTGGAAGATCATTTTACTTTGTTACATTCTTATGGAGGATCAGGATGTTGATATCTTGACGAAGGCGCTCACCAGGAGCAAATTTGAATACCACAGGGGCAGGATCAGGGTGGAAGATAATCCCTATCTTGTTGAGAGGGAGTGTTGAGATTGAAACAAGATGATGAGCTTAGGGAAAAGATTCGCCTTCACTAAGTGGGCCCGCAGGCTATTTTTGGCGCAAGTCTATTTTTTGACTATGTCTATTTTTAGACATGTCAATCATATTCTATGAGTTGCAGGATGCTATTTGTGGATGGTTGGTCAAGTTGGAAAAATATATGGACTTCTATTTTTAGACATATTGGGCGGAATCTATTTTTAGATTTCCAGTCTAAAAATAGATATGTCGAATATTATTGGCTCTTAATAATATTTGGACTCTAAAAATTACCTCATTCTCTCGGAAAACGCAGTTGGTGAGATGCTGGTGGCAGCGAAGGAATTACGCTGTGCGAGGTTCCAGTGGAGCTATTGCATGGATACTTCAGTTCTTCACTCATGTGATAGGGTTGGTTGAGTTATTGAGGTAGTTGGTGGAGTTGTACCAGCATTAGCTGAGTTGACATAGTTGAGCTAGTTGTATCTAAGTCTAGCCCAGTTGATACACTAGTGAGAGTGGTGTCAATTAATTAGTTAATTGATTCACTAAATAATAAATCATTGATCAACTAAAGAATACACCATTTAACTACAGTGCATGGCAATTTTAGTGGAGACCAGTGGAGAGGTAGGTGAAAGAGCAAGTGTGACTATCGGTTGTGACTATAGTGTTATGGATTTACATAACTGAGAGGTGATTCAGAATACAATGGGGATTGTGTGGCAAGTGGAACCATTCAGGGAGATTCATTCAGGAAGCATTAATTTCTGCTTGGAGTGATTGTGCGGTAGAGGGAGGGAGGCTAGCGGTGGCGATTGGGCATGTGTGTTTTCACCGTCAGGGCCCAAATTAGTGTGTAGCAATTGGAGATTGTCTTGAGAGCTTGTGAGGAGCTTTGTATAATGATTGTTACATGATATCTATGACATATAATATACATATAGTTGGGGGTTTTCAGCTTTAAGCTTTCCCATAAAATATTGTGTTCATATGTGTGAATGTTTATGGTTTTAATGTGCGCATGCGATTATTTTTATTTCCGCAAATTAATGATCAATGGTAGAAGAGATTCTGTATTGTGCATGAAGTCAAATAGTGTGTGATCAAGAGAATCTCGGATGTATAACATAACAGTTATATAAATTTCTACAAATCATCTAATGTTGTAGAATGAGAAAAATGGGTGTTGAAAGATGACAAAACAGTACGAATTCTTCACAGTATGGTTTCACATGAAGTAATTTAGTAGGGGAATTTTGAGGTAAAAAATGGGCCTCAAAAAAAAATTTACTAAAAAAATTAACTTTAAAAGAACTAATATGATTCAAGATGGTGATTTCATCCCGAGAGGAAAATATTTCAGAGGGAATAGAAGAAAAATACTTTTTTGTTTATTGTATTTTTGTAAATTTTCATAGATGTTATATGCTTGATGCAACTTTAATTTTATCCCCAATATCAAACAACAATCACATAAACAAGAAATTAAAATGTTGATAGAACATAACAGTTGATCGACAGAAGACAAGCCAAAAATATATATGTGTGTTGGTGCGTTATGGTGGTCAATAGGATGCTTCAACCAGCAAAGTCTCAATATGGTCAGCGAACCAGAAGTGTCACACAACCCTCTTGGACAACAATATCAGTCAACCTAAAGTCAACGAAAGTCAATTCTATCCCAGTCAATGGTCAACGCAAAATAGTAGTAGCAAAAAGTCAACACAGCTCGGTCAAAGTCAATGTCCAACCTCAATTTCTGTGCCAATAAATTCAGATTCCAGAAATCATAATTTTGGGAGAAGTTAGGGTCAGTTTGACCAAGCATTAACCAAATTCAACGCTGGTCAAATCTGTGCTGAAACCCTAGGTCAAAACATAAATTTTCCTTCGTTGAAATTTCCCACGTGTCAGAGAAGAAGAGCCTCCAAGGTGATTGAACCAATCAGATGATGAGAGAGAATGTGTGAGGATGTGATGAGTGAAAATTTCCTCCAACGTTGATTAATATATATCCATCTGTGAGGGTTTGTGACACAACTACTGGGGCTTCAATCCTACATTTCATTTTAGGATGACCTACACATATTTTGAATAAATTTAAAATAAATGTTATGCTCATCGGATCAAGATAATCTTTAGATCGATCTTGCACCTCTCCGAAAGAGGAATCCAATAAAAATATTGACATCTTCATCTAAGCATCAAAACATGGATTTTGGACTTGGTTGTCCAAAATTAATACTTCCTCTCAACTAGGGAGAACTCCATCCACATGTGCCATCCAAACATCGTGCGTCATCCCGCCGTAACTTACTTTTTTGGCTTCTTTATTTCAGAATAGAAATGGTTAGTCATAAAGACATCATTCCCAACTGACAATTTCAGCCCAGAGGTCTGAAACCTCTATAGGACTCAAAGAGCCACATACCAACCCGAAGGTTGTTTATATGACTTGAAGTTAGTTGGAGGTCCAAAACCTCACTAGACTTGATCCCATATCAAGTGGTTGGACACGTGCCATCCTAGACATAGAGAGTACAACAATCTCCGATGCGTCCATCGGTATTTGCAACTAGTCTCTAGCTTTTCCCACCTCATTGGCCAAATGGGAGGTACTTCCCATGAGTCTGAGACTCAATGGGTAGGATGCATATGGGGCACAGATCATGAGAGGTGAACCAACTCAACATCATAACGGTGGGGTAGAAGCACCACAAGGTTCGGCAAGCCTAGCCCCGTGTGTGCTTATAGCTCCGAGAAACTATCCCCAAAGCCCCCTAGAGCTCCCAGAGCTCATCGTCCAAGAGGACCCTCAACCTATGGTCGTTCCACGATACCAATATTCTTACAGAAGGTGAGGAACTTGACCTTCCCCAAGGGATTTATGAGAATATCCACGACCTACTCATCAGTTCCTATATGATCGAGCCTTATGTCACCTTGTTGTACCATATCCCGGATAAAGTGGTCCCTGATATCAATATGCTTGGATCGATCATGGAACACGGGATTCTCGGAAAATCGAATCCCACTCCGGTTATCATAGAGTATCACGATGGTATCTAGCACATGCCCGAACAGGTCACTGAATATATTTTGCAACCAAACTACTTCACAACAGGCCATACTTGCTGCAATGTATTCGGCCTCAGAGGTGCTCAAAGCCACTGACTTCTGCTTCTTGTTCATCAAATATATCGAAGCAGAACCAAGTGTGAAGAAGCATCCAGATGTGCTATTGCGATCCACCATAATGCCAGCCCAATTGACATCAGTATATCCATGGAGTGTCATGCTCCCGGCAGTGTATATCAACCCATGGTTTATCGTGCCCCGAAGATATCTCAACAGATTCTTGGCACCAACCCAATGAATGTGACGAGGATTAACCATGTGTTGAATCAAAGTGTTCACCACAAAAAATACGTCCGGACGGGTGTTCACTAAGAACAGCAAGGCCCCTATGAGTTGATGATACTCCATAGGATTTGTTAGCACGGGCCCAGTAGCGCTGCCATTCAACTTCTTAAAGTTGAGATCCATTGGTGTCAACATGGACTTAATGTCCACCATCCCAAATATTTCTAGAAGCTTCATAATATATTTTCCTTGAGAAAGGTAAATCTCGCCAGGTCTCTGCCAGACCTCCAGGCCTATGAAGTATGCATCAGTCCTAGGTCCTTCATCTGGAACTTAGCAGTGAGCTCCCTCTTGCACTGATGAATGAGAGGGTCAACACTTGTCAGGAAGAGGTCATCCACATACAACACCAGAATGAGAGGATTTTCTCTATCAACCTTGAAGTAAATGTTTGGATCATCATTACTATGAGTGAAGCCCAACTTCATCAGGTAGCTATCTATCCTCTCGTACCAAGCTCTGGGTGCTTGCTTCAACCCATAGAGGGATTTATTCAACATGCAGACATGGGTGTCTCGATCCTAGACTTCGAACCCCAGAGGTTGCTCTACATACACCTCTTCCTTTATCGCACCATGCAAAAATGTGGTCTTCACATCGATCTGATGAAGATTCCATCCTTGTGTACCATCAAGGGCTATGATTGACTGGATGGTGGTATATCAACCCAGAGGTGAAAATATATCATCATATTCTACACCTTCCTTTTGAGAGAAGCCACGGGAAACGAATCTTCCCTTGAAATTTTTCAACACTCCCATCAGATCCATGCTTGATCTTATAGAGCCATTTCAAGGTGACAACTGCTTTGTCCTCCGGTCTTGGAAACACATCCTAGACATCATTCTTCATAATGGACTCATATTATTTGTGCATAACATCCTTCCATACTTGATGCTTTATGGCTTCTTCAAAAGATCCAGGCTCAGATTGTACGATTGTACTCATGGCTGTTAGATACCCTTGGTATATATTCAAGTTTCTTGCTTTCCCGGAATGTCCCCCTTGGGGCCATATGTCTCTCGGCATCCTTGAGAGTGTCCTTGAACCATGATGGTATTTTCCTCATTAAAGGAGGTGAATCAATAGGGTCCATTGGTCCTTCAACATTGGGAATCATATCATCCTTTAGTTATTCTTGATTTCCAAGCCCTGCTTCATGATCTTCCTGAAATCTCGGAAGATTGATTACTTTCCTTATGGAAGCATCTTCATCAAAGGTAACATTGTGGCATATCTCCACTTCCATTTAACCAGGCACATAGAATCTATTGGCCTTTGAAGTTTCGATGTAGCCCAAAAACATTCCCTTTTTTCCAGAAGCATCCAACTTGCTCCTCTTCTCCTTTGGTACATGAAAATAAATGGGACATCCAAAAACTGTAAAATGTGAGATGTCAGGTTTCTTACTAGTGAAAACCTCTTCGGGAGTTTTGGAGTCCAAGGCAGAATGAGAGCATCAGTTTTGTATGTACACAACAATGTTCGCAGCTTCTCCCCATAGAAACTTCGGAAGACCTTGGTCACATAGCATGGCACAAACAACTTCCAAAATGGTCCTGTTCTTTCTTTCAACAACACCATTTTCTCCGGAGTATATATAGTTGTGGTCTCCCTCTTGATGCCAGCTTCTCTGCAAAATTTCTTGAACTCGATCGTCTCATATTCAGTGCCATTATCGGTCCTCAATATCTTGATCTTATTCCCTGTTAGATTTCCCACCAAGGCTTTGAAATTATGGAACCACATGAAAGCCTCATCCTTCTTTTTCAAGAAGTATATCCCAGTTTTGCGACATAAGTCATCTATGAACGTCATATAATAAGAAAATCCTCCCAAGGATGTCACGGGAAACATAATAGGAATATCAGAATGTATCAGTTTCAAGACATAAAATTCCTTTGTGACACTTAAGGGAAAAGGTCCCCTTGTATGCTTTCCTTCGGCACAACCCTGACATACACCTTCATAATTATTTGTGAATTCGGGCATTCCTGTCACCACCTTCCTTGCTTCAGGAAGGGCTTTGTAATGAAGGCGTTCAAACCTCCGGTGCCATAGTTCAGTCTGATAGATAGTATCACACGTCATCGCTTCCAGTGGACTTCCTCCAACCTTGTAGAGTGTATCAACTCTAAACTGAATCGGGATAGCTTCATTGAAACTCTTCTTCCAAATGCACACCTTCCCATCAATGAATGCCACATTGAAACCTTTGTCTTCAATTTCCAAAATAGAAACAAGGTTCTTCTTCAAATTAGATACATATAGTACATCTTGTAAGCGGAGGACTTGACCTTGAGACAAGTGGAGGGTCACAGTCCCTGTCCCTTTCATGGGATATGTGGCATTATCTCCAAGGATAATTTGTAGATTAGTATCCTTCTCAACCATATCAGAAAGTGCTTCCTTGAACCTAGTGATGTGCCTTGAGGCACCACTATTTATCAACCGGACATCCAAAGTGTCCGGTGGAGATGCAGCAGAGAGGGCGGATACAAGAATGAATTCATTTATTTTATCATCAACAACATTAGATTCATCATACCTAGAATTTATCGACATTTTGAAAGGTTTCCCATTTCCACTAGAGGGAGCCTTCCTCTTTCCTTTGAAACTTTTGTTCCTTTGATTGCCATCCTCTGGTTGTTGTTGTTGTTCTCATCATCCACAGGAGAATCCTTATTATAAGGGCATTCTTTAGCATAGTGGCAAGTCTTGTGAAATGTGTAACATTTTCCTTTCTTCCCTTGGTCCCCTACTCTTCCATGGTTCCTCGGACCACCATGATTCTTCTTCTTAGCATGAGTAGTGAAGGCAATATTTCCTTCATTTTCATATTCCTTTGTTCTTGTTTCCTATTGAATGCATCTTGACAACACTTCGTCAAAATCAGGTATCACTTTTTTGTTGAGAATTGTAGTATTGAATACATGCCATTCAGAGGGGAGACCTCCAAGTGTGGTGAGAACTATATCTCTATAAACTATTGTCTACCCAATAGCCAGAATATTATTTATGATTTCAATCAATTTTAGAAAGTATGATTGAACGGATTCATCCCTTCTTTCTTCAGATTATTCAGTTGGTTCTTGAAGAAAAGGACTTGATTTGCATTGTTGGCCTTGAACATGTTGACCAACTTATCATACATTTCCTTGGATGTGCCCAGCTAAGAGATTTAGGCAACCAGACTCTTATGAATTGAGTCCCTGATCATCAGCTTTGAAGCATTATAGTTTGAAGTACCCATATTCTTCTTCGGTGATTGCTACAAACTTGGGCTTTGTCTTCACCTCAGCTCTGATACCATGTAAATTTTCATAGATTTCTATGCTTGACACAACTTTAATTTGATCCCCAATATCAAACAACAATAATTTAAACAAGAAAGTAAAATGTTGATAGAACATACTAGTAGATCAACAGAAGACAAGCCAAAAATATATATGTGTGTTGGTGCATTACGACGGTCAACATGATGCTTCAACCAACAAAGTCTCAATATGGTCAGCCAACCAGAAGTATCACACAAGCCTCTTGGACAACAATATCCGCCAACCCAAGTCAATGAAAGTTAACGTTGTCCCAGTCAATGGTCAATGTAAAACATCATCAGTAAAAAGTCAACGCAACTCGATCAAAGTCAACATCTAGCCTTGATTTCTGTGCCAATAAATGTGGATTCCAGAAATCAAAATTTTGGGAGGGGTTAGGGTCAGTTTGACCAAGTGTTGACTGAAGTCAATGCTGGTCAAATCTACGCTAAAACCCTAGGTCAAAACATAATTTTTCCTTTGCTGAAATTTCCCACGTGTGAGAGAAGAAGAGCCTCCAAGGTGATCAAACCAATTAGATGATGAGAGAGAATGTGTGAGGATGTGATGAGTGAAAATTTCCTCCAACGTTGACCAATATATATCCATCTGTGATGGTGTGTGACACAAATGTTGGGGATTCAAGCCTACATTTCATTTCAGGCCGACCTGCACATATTTTGAATAAATTCAAAATAAATGCTCTTCTCATCAGATCAAGATGATCTTTAGATCGATCTTGCACCTCCTCAAAAGAGGAATTCAATAAAAATATTGGCATCTTCATCTGAGCATCACAACATGGAGTTTGGACCTAGTTGTCCAAAATTAACAATTTTCGACTTATCTCCTTATATTTTCACTAAAAGTTCAAGGGTAGACACCCATTAGATGTTGAATTAAATTCCACATCCAATGAGTACCCACTGTGCATACTTCTGAGTAGATCCACATCGAAAAAAATTGAAAATACATGAAGAAAACATGTTGAACATGTTTTTTCCATGTATTTTCATTTTTTTTCGATGTGGATCTACTCAGAAGTATGGAGAGTGGGTACTCGGATGTGGAATTTAATTTTTCATCCAACATGTATGTACTCTTGAAATTTCAGTGAACCTACAAGGAGCTAAGTCAAAAATACAATAAAAAAGTAGTTTTCTTTGTTTTTCTTTAAAGATTCATAAGAATTATTTTATTATTTTAACTATTATTTTATTATTTTCCTTAGGAGGCCCATTTTAGACCTCAAATTTCCTCTAATTATTTGAATTGAAAATTATATAGATGCTTGGACAACATGGAAAGCTCTAAAATACACTCAACATGAAGCCAAATGTTTGGTATTTAATTGAACTTATTACGATAAAATATAAATAATGGGAGAGATGTACTGAAGTACATTTCCAAACTCAAAAATATCAAACAAGAAATCACTAAAATAAGGTTTCATTAAAATTGAAGATAGTTTGATAGTCACAATTTTGTAGCATGTTGGTGAAGGGCTTATCATCTTTCGGCAACTCATCCACAAGATATTTATTTCTATCTAATTTTATTTTATTGAATTTACTTCAGTTACATAAATACCACTCTTGAATCAATCTTCATCTTTTAGCAACAACCAATACATCCTCAGAACCAAAAATATTAGGTGATCCTATTGCAAAAAGATGTAGCAAGGGTATTTTGAGGCACATAGCTTGGAAAAGATTTAATCAATTTTTTTTCACTTGCATTGAGCTAAAATACTTAATCCTTGGCCATAACAGGTGTGGCACAATTTAGCTCATTGATGAACACAAATCTGCCTTCAAACATGATGTTTAGTTTTGAATAAAGGAATTGCATAGTTGTTGTTCCATTTTACTCATATATATCAAGAATATCTTGCAAACCACCTCATATATTAGGCCACTCATCATCATAAGCATTGTATTCGTGAATTATATATGTTGTATCACTAATGTATTCGCTGTAATATTCCAAATAGGAAAATGATAGAAATACAAAGCATACAAAGACTAAATCTACAACAACATGGAAAACACATTAAAAACACCATGAAAAGAGCCAAAATTGCTGAGCCATTTTATAAAAATATTGGAGATGAAAAATAAGTACAACAATGCTAAAAAAGATAACACTATAGCCGAATAAGTGGGCTAAAATGACCCTCAGAATCTCCCACCCAAAACACTGCTCTACTGCTGGTCTGTTGGACTCTCCCTCTGCGATGCCTTATTGTAAACGCTGTTGTTGGCTGACTTCAGACTTTTGGTTGGCCTATCTCCCATGCTCAAAATTTTTTAGGAATTTTGGAAGGTGATCCTTGCTCAAAACCCAGAAAAACCCAGAAATGGTTTCCTCTAATTCCAACCTTCAAAATATGACCCTTTCTCCCCTAGCTCTTATAGTTGTTGGATGAGTAGGGATTGCATAAATGAACTGATATGATGCTCAGAAAATTATGGAATTTTAATGATGGACTCTACAAAAAAACCCCAGAAAAATCCAGAAAGGTTTCATCCTAGTTTTGACTTTGGAAAATTGGCCCTCTTGGGCTTGAAAACACACAACTGTCAGGTATGCATAGCTATGGGTTGAACTGATAGATAAAATGGCTGAAACTACTCCCCAAAGATCAAATATTGAAGGGTTGGCCCCCTCTTTGGATTAAAAGCAGAAATGCCTTGGAATTTCTCACTCTCTAGAAACCCCTCTGTTGCTGGACTGCGTAAATCACTGGGTGACTACGTTGCTATAAGAGGGACTGCATGTGGCATGATGCCAAGATAATGAATCTTCTCCCGTCAAACAATACAACTCATCTCCTAAGTGGGTACTCAAATTCCCCCAAGGATGAGGTTGGGATCTCTGCTCGGAGACACTCGTGTGCTAAACAACACTACAGACTTGGCTAAATAGCTCAAGCATGCCCACATCGTAAAGAATAGAAAATTAGAATATGCAAGAATGATTTCCATGGATGCCCTCAACCCCTTATTATTATTTTGAAACCCTAACATCCTTGGGTCCACTCATTAACTACGCTTCTACTTGGCCCCTTGGCTTTCACACTTGCTGCACATCCTTGGGTCCACTCATTAATTGTGCTGCTATTTGGCCCTTTGGCTTTCACACTTGCTGCGCTGCCCTCTTGGCCTCTTGGCCCCACAAGAGCTGCGTTGTCCACATTGGCTCTAGAAAAGTGGTTTTATTCTAACTGATGGGTTTATGGGTCCCTTCACCCTTTTATTTACCTACTGAACTTAAGAAAAACAAAATTGACAAAAATTAATATTTCTAATTATATGTCATCTAATTATGAATATTACAGTCCTCCACGCCAAAACGTTGCGTGTCCTCAAAAAATTCCTGAAGAAGCCTCATCTCCAGTTGATGCTCCCCCACTGTCACTACAAAATGTTCCAGGGTCCCAAACGTGCCACTAAATATTCCTTGTCCTCTGCATCGCTATAATATTAAGGGATCCCTCAATGCCAAGATCCTAAGCCATCCTATCCAATATGAAGCTCCACCTGCTCCACTCACCATCCTTCCAGGAACAAGTAACAGAAGTCCTTTGGTCATCATCAATGAGTAGGGAATCATGATAATATGGCACTATGCCCAACTCCTCATGTAGTATCCATACCAAGTAGTCCATCCTGCACACTCCAAGAGTAAACCCTCGAAAATACCGCCTAACCCCTGCAGAGGTAGTAGCTCCTCCTACTATCATCTCGCTAACCAACCTACCATACTAATGAAGTCCCCCACACCATCAGTGACTCGCTAAAGCCTAATGGAAGATCTACATGATTCCCCCATGTAGTATGCAACACGCCCCTAAAGGTTATCGAGTTGTGTAGAGCTGTAATGCTCGAGTCCCCTGCTAGTATCATAGAGGTGCCACCATGTTGACGCTGCATCACTTTGACTGTGAGATACCCCCAATCAGGTGCATACTATATCCCTTTCTCTTGGGGCCTTATGGCGGAAAATATGTGTAGGTCAAGCTCATCCTGCCCGAGCATCCCCATGATGCTGATATCTACCCATCCACTTCTAATCATGACCCTGAGAAACAACATGATAAGTATGCCTCGGCATGTAGTGGAAATATCAGTGATCCCCCACTTGTCAAACCGAAAGTGGACTAGATCATCGTTTGCTTTGTCCTTGCTCATCAAAAAGTGGAGTGATCCACCTGCCCAACTGATCCCTGGATGCCCCAACCATACTGGGAGCTCCCAACTCCAACTCTTCTCGAAATGTCACTGCATAGCACTGCTACCTACCATAGAACCCATCTAATCCTCAACTTTGACCATTTTATGTATCCCCTGGGTGGACTCGAAGTATCAGGAGTTTAGCGCAAGCATGCAGACCTGCCCTGCTCCTGCCAGACCTTGTAGTAAAATCCAATGTCCCAACGCTTGATGATACATCTGGAAACTGCTCAAAGTTTGGGTACCCTCCTATAGATGAAGTCTACCATCCACTGTCCCTCAAATGTGAGCCTAGGGGTGGAACATATGCGCCCTTGGCAATCAACCATGCCATCCCTAAGCCAATATCCGTCAACTTGTGCACCTACCAAGTGTCTCAATTGGATAGTCTCCTTCTGGATCATGACACACAATATCTCATCTGACTGCTTAGGGTGAGCCTCCCATGCCCTACTGCATGATTGGAGAGTCTGAAGGGGAAACAACCAAACACTTCACATCCGAAGGGGTGGGTATGTCCCAAAGGGTGTGATCAATAGTATACCTGAATGCTCAAGAGTAATCCTCTGGACGACACTCCCTCTGCCTAGGATCTGACGATAACACCCTCATAGCCCTATCTTTGCTAAACATGGTGTCTCTATATGCTCGACAATATCCTCATCAATCCTAGGCGAGTTTCATCCAAGGGTACACCTAATGCCCTTGTCCATAAATCCCCTTGGAGGCAACGTTCCAAGTTCCTGCTGTGCCATATCATGGGTCACTGCATATCACCAAGTGTCTCTGTACTCCTCATCATTCCACTGGATGCTACAACCTGCCCCTATACACCACCAGATACCGCCAGTTACGGCTATATCATCATGTACTGTCATGTATCCCTCCTATGTTACTGCACTTATCTCTCCCCACATGTACCCAACGCAATGTGAGTCACTCCTACTCCACAATGCAACCCGACATACTATAACACACCCCGATGCATATCCATGCTCCTCGCTGCATAGACCTGCATGCCCCTGGATGTTATGGTCTAACATTGGGTTTATACGCATCAGTCTGCATCCCTCTACATGATAGTGGACCTTATGACATGAATATGTGTAGCCCTGCATATCAGTGCCTACTACCGTACCACCCCGTAATGTATAGTATTTTGCATGGGCCAAAATATCCATCACTCTGCTAGTAAACCCCCATGAGGTGGGCTACATCTCCCCATTTGTTGTAAAGGATCAGAGTGGCCTAACTCATCACATTCCAATGACAATGACATCACTACTCCTATCCTCCATAGCTCAAGTGTACCATATACCCATGAGAGATCACCGTCTCTACGTACTGCCCTGTCTGGTGGCTTGCTGATGCCACCTCCTCCGAAGAGCTCCTACCAAAGTAGGCTAATCACCCTATGACTCCATGCATAGTTGATATGTTGAGTATCTCTTGAAAAGGGTGTACCCTCCTGTCGAAGCATCCTGTCACTAGGGATGTCCCGAGATCTAATAGAGATCTGAAAATGTGTGTGTGCCCAAACATCAAACCCATCGCGTAATGATTACCATCACTTATCGACTCTATGATGTGATGGGAAATCCCACCTGTATCCAAACAGTAATCTGGCCCTCATATCCCTCTTGTAATCCATGGACTTTACTAAAATGTGGCCATGGATGTATCCAACTACCTAGCCTGCTCCATGGGGTACCAACTCAATACCTCTCGCCATCCAACCTCGATATAGGAATCAAATACAAGAATCCTCGCACCTAGAACAATACCTCCATCCTGCGACTGTTGTGCCCTATGCAGCGCATGTCGCCTCATCTCACCATCCTGGTCAACATATGAGATCTAACGAGGTGGCTTGGTCTCTCTCTTTCCAATGGGAAGAGGTGACCCAATAGTGCTACTAGCCCCGTCTATGTATACCTAAAGGGGGCTGCTCTGACACTACCCTATGCTCTCTAGTTGTACCATTAAGGAATCCAACCGTTGTCCAAAGTGGGCCAACTTGGCCGCTGACTCGGAAAAAACCACTCTCATGCCCTCCAGCTCTTCGGTTTGCAACAAAATAGCCTCTCATAGTAATTTGGCCTTCCCTTTCAAAACTAGAAGGTCAGCTTGAAGCTGATGGCACTGCTATGTGTGACCATCATCAAATACCTTTGTATCTCCTAGTGACTCCTTAAGGGATAGCCCAAAGGATGGCTGCACACCCTCCTCCATAGACACTCCAACATGCAAGACATGCTAACTTGTTAGCTGCATGTGATTGGCATCCGAAAATTCTATCATAGACCTAGAGGCCTTCGTACCTATCAGATCCTCAACAACAATGGATTTGTCTCCTGACACCTCATCAAACTGTGATGCATTGCTGTCACTCAGAGAACTCGGTCAAAACCCCAGATACCTCATCAGTGGATACCTCAACAATGGGTGGTGTCTCACCAACGAGTGTATGATAAACTGTCTCCTCCCAAGTCTTTGCCATACTCTTTGATGACACATCAAAAGTAGGTAGAAAAAGTCGACCCATGGTACACTGCAGGTCATTGCCCTATGTGTACCCTCTTCCTCTGTTATAGCTGCGGGGTCTTCGATTTTCCTTAATATGGAAAAATTCTTGGAAATTAAGATGATCTCTGAAATCCTAGTATGAGATTGGTACTCCGTGAAATAATCAGCCAGATCCTCCTGTTCCTGAGGTCCTCCTGCTCCCGTACCCACTACTAATAAAGTGGGCATGGTGGAACGTTGTGATGCCCGCGACACCACTAGTTACTCTGCCCAATGGTGAGAAGTCCCGGATCCTTCTATATTTTGGAACCCCGTGAGATTTCCCTCTGTCTGCCTGTTCTCATTTCTTTAATTTCTCTTTCTAACTCCTGTAATGATTTGAGGAGGAGATTTCCAAACTCCTTCCCATCATATTCTTCCACCATTGGAGCTTTCCCTTTATCCTCCTCCACTATAACGTAGTCCCCTTCACCAAATTTTATCTCAACCCTACGTTCTTTGTTTTTGCACCTCCTCGTCTGATCCATACTGTATTCTCTATCTTCAAATGTCATAGACTGATTGCTCCATAGGTTGAGCCAAGTCTATGAGCTCTGATACTACTGTAATATTCCAAATAGGAAAATGACACCAATACAAAACATACAAAGACTAAATCTACAGTAGTATGGAAAACACATTAAAAACACCATGAAAAAAGCCATAAATGTTGAGCCATTTTATTAAAATATTGGAGATGAAAAATAAGTACAATGGTGATAAAACATATAGCACTCTAGCTGGCTAAGCGGAATGGAATGGACCTCAGAATCTCCCACCCAAAACACTATTTACTGCTGCTCTGCTGGACTCTCCCTCTACGCTGTCGTGCTGGAAATGCTGCTATCTGACTTCAGACTGCTACTTGGCCTAGCTCCCATGCTAAACAAATTCTAGGAATTTGGGAAGATGATCCTTGGCCAAAACCCAAAAAAACCCAAAAAGGGTTTCCTCTAATTCCAACATTAAAAATCTGACCCTTTTTCCCCTAGCTCATGTAGCTTCTCACTGAGTAGGGACTATGTAAATGAGCTGGTATTATACTCAAAAAATTCTGGGATTTTAACCACGGACTTTACTCAAAAAACCCAGAAACACCCAGAAAGTGTTCATCCTAGTTTTGACTTTAGAAAATTGGCTCTCTTGGCCTTGAAAACACACAATTGCTAGGTATGCATAGCTATGGGCTGAAATGATAGATAAACTGGCTGCAACTGCTCCCCAAAGCTCAAATATTGAAGGGTTGATCCCCTCTCTAGATTCCAAGTGGAAATACATTGGAATTTCTCCCTCTCCAGAAACCCCTCTGCTGTTGGATTGCGTAAATAACTAGGTGACTACGCTGCTATAGGAGGGATTGCATGTGGCCTGATGCCAAGATACTGAATCCACTCCCGTCGAACAATAAAAATCCTCTCCTGAGCGGGCACTCGAAGTCCCCCGAGGATGAGTTGGGATCTCTGCTCAGAGACACCTGTGTGCTAAACAACACTGTAGACTTGGCTAAACAACTCAAGCGTGCTGAAGTCGTAAAGACCAGAAAATCAGAATATGCAAGAATGATTTCCATGACTGCCCTCACCCCCTTTTATTATTGTGAAACCCTAAAATCCTTGGGTCAACTCATTAACTGCGCTTCTACTTGCCCCCTTGGCCTTCACACTTGTTGCACATCCTTGGGTTCACTCATTAATTGCGCTGATGTTTGGTCCCTTGGCTTTCACACTTGATGCGCTGCCCTCTTGGCCTCTTGTCCTCACAAGAGCTTTGTTGTCGACATTAGCTCTAGAAAAGTGGTTTTATTCTAATTGTTTTGTTTATAGGTCCCTTCACCCTTTTATTTACCTACTGAACTTGAGAAAAACAAAAATGGAGAAAATTAATATTTCTAATTAGCTATAAGCTAATTAGGAATATTACATTGGCTTCTATAAGTTGGTAGCAATGTTTCTTTACTAATCCTTCACTTTTTCTCATCTTTTTTTTTTTTTTGTAATTTAGATCTTATATTTAAAACTAAAACATATAATATTGTTATCAAAATCATGTTTGTTATTCATGAGCAAACAAATTACATAGTACTTTCATGAAATATGGTTAGAAGAGAAAATCTAAGTGGATTAAATATGTACTTTTAAATGATGAATCTAATACAAGAATACATTAGATACATTCAATAGGTAGCTATCCCCATCCATTTGAATAAATTCTTGAAAAATTCAACATTTTCCAAATTGAGATCAAACAATTTTGTGAATATACATTAATTAATGGTTTTTTATACATATATTTGATATTCATATAAGATATTTTTCTAATATGTTGTGCATTGTAAAATTATTGTTATAAGGGGGTTTTGTTTTACATACCGCTGCATTTTTTATATTTTATTTATATTTAGGTGTACAAAATCTCAAGAAGACATATTTGGAAAGGAAATTAATAAAAAATTCTTGGAGACACTTCCTTACTTAGGATGGCATAGTAATTGCAATGAAACTTCAAAGCTATAAAAATTACTCATATCAAATAATGTTGTGAGCTTGGGTTTTGGAGTAATGAATATATATAGGTTGAAGGAGGCAAAAATGTTAAAATATCCATATAGAAATGATATATAATGACTAATAATAATTAATTATAATTACCCATCACTACAAAATAATTCTTTGGCACTTTCTAAATGCTTAAAAGTGTCAGTGGAAAATTGCTTGATCTATAAACTACAATTGATATTCCACTAGATAAATTGTCACAAAAGATATGATAAAAATATATTGAAATATATACTATGAGAATTAATTTCCTTAGATTCCATATCTATTACTTATTATTTTATGTTTATGCATGTAATAGATAAAATGCAGAAAATATATAGAAATTAAATACAGTATTTTCATACACAATGAACACAGGATACACAGAAACTTCCTAAGCAGGAGAAGAAAAACATAGTTGGAAAGTGAGGTTACTCCACTCTCTCTTTGAGATTGACAATTTAAACTAAAAAAGAGAAGGCATTATCTTTGGTTAACTCAAAACTTATGACATTATGTTGATGTGGTTTGTCATTGATATCGGCCAAAAAAAAAAGAAGCACAGGAGGTAATAACCCAATATTGTGGGTGCAGTATACAATTCAACTATCATTAGGTGTGTTCTTTTTTTGGGGTCCTACTTGTGTGAATGTTTAAAGTTAGTGTCTGTATATATACACATCATTCCTTCCAGTTTGTGAGAGATATTCATGTTTGAAGTTTGTAACCCCAGTTAGTGGGCTAAAACCCCATGGGGTTGGGGCATCGGTCATTGAAAAGTCATAATTAATATTTTTTATACTCCTAAAATTCCTCCCATGTTCACTTGTTGAAACCCCTCTCAACCTAAGAATTTATATAAATTGTGATCTTCATTTCCTCCTTATGCAAGGGATTCGGCCATCTGAAACATGTCATCGTGGAATTTTCGCTCTAAATTTTTTTCTACAAAGTTTTAGAAGCTGAAATTTTTATGAGGTGAAGCCAAAATCCTAAGGAAGCCACAGTGAAAATTTTAGATCAAGGTGTACAATATTTTTGGAGATATGATGCGCTGCAATTCTGGGGTTTTGGGCTCTGAAATTCATCTCGAAAGTGACAGTAAATTAGTCATAACTCTCTGCGAGTATCAGTTGAATTAAACGTAAAAAGTGGCTGGGAGGTACATTTTGGTTTTTTCTACATATCAGTTGGGAAGCAAAGCAGTGTTGAAATAGTGACATTTGGCATGCCGTACAAGTGCGCTATGCTTAAACAGTCCATAATTAGGGCATTGTGAGAGATTGGGTATAACTCTCTCTTGAAGAATCCAAATTGGGTAAGACCTGTGGAATTGGAAAGATGACTCAAAGGAAAACTATAGGATCAAAAATCAGATATTGAGGATCTGAAATAACAGAGATACACCAGATTCAATATCGAGCTCCTAGAAGGCAAGAAAAATATAGATCATATGTTGTTAAGGGTTGCAAAGGACCAGACTTTCTACGGTAGCAAAGCAAAGCAAGATGCAGTAGAGGGTAGCATGACAAGATTAGCAACCAAGGTGCATAACAACAGCAAGAAGTTCATCATATGAAGTCTTCAAGTGGGCAACACTGCATACAATCATTGTAAAGGTATCATTGTACTTAGTCATTGTAATTACATTATTGTACAAATTGTACTAGTATCTATCTGCCAATGGTTGAAGAGGCAGTGTTGGGAGGTCTAGGATCATCATTAGGTGGTTGTGTCAAAGTTTGGGTTATGGTCTAGTATATCTTCTTCTTCTACATCATTCTATATCATTGTAAGGTGGACCATTTTCCCTGGTACGGGAGTCCATTCTTCTTTTATTCTTCTATAGGGTGGTAGGGTGGTGCTAGGGTGAATTGTAGCTCATTGGGTGTTGGGGCATCCATTCAGTTGACTACTGAAGAATCTTGGGCGTTGGAGCGTCCATCTAGTGGGAGCTGGAGAAGAATGCTTTTCTAGATTCTAGGAAGTTGGAGCTTTATTTTCAATTGGAGTTGAATATTAAAGAATTATTAGAAAAGCATTAGGTGGTTTTTGTCCCAGAGTGGGTTTCCACCTTAAAAAATGTGTGCATTTGTGTTCCTCTTGTTTTCTGCTATCATTGTAGAAACACTGATAATAAATGAAGATTAACTAATGCTCTAATTGAAAGGAATATTGATTCACCCCCCCTCTCAGTATTTCCAACAATTGGAATCAGAGCTTGGTTCCTTCAATAACAGTCTAACATCTGAAAGGAGGTCATGGAGCATACCAAGAATGGTGCACCTCTATTCAATGAAAATAATTATGCACTTTGGAAAGGAATAATGGAGGTATATCTCTTGGCGCAAGGTTACAAAGTATGGGATACTGTTCAAAATGGATTTACATCAACCACGGATGAACAAGGTAAGAAGAATTTGGTAAATGATGCAAAAGAAAAGAATATTATTATCAGTGGACTTATTGAATCTGCTTATCACAAGGTGTTGGTTTGTAAAATCACCAAAATGTATGGGACAAGCTTGAGAATATATATGCAGGTGACTCAAATGTCAAAGAAGCAAAGCTTCAAATCTATAAAGAAAAATTTGAGCAATTTAGAATGAAAGAAGATTGCAACATTGCTGAATACTTCCAATATGTTGATGAAATAACCAATACTCTGGAAGGATTGGGAGAGCCAGTTGATGAGAAGGATATTATACGGAAGATTCTTAGAACATTACCAGGGAGATTCAAACCAAAGATATTGGACTTAGAAATCAGTGCAAATCTGGACAAACTCAGCAAGGAAGAATTACATGGAGTTCTCATAGCATATGAAATGAGACTTGATGAAGAAAAGGGTACTTCAAATCTAGAAACTGCGTTTGTTGCATCTAAGCAAACCAATAAGGACAAACAACCTTCAATTGAAATGACATGCACCTGCAAGTGTGAAGAAAAGGGAGATGATGGAGAAGGTCTTTCAGATGAAGAATATGCTTACTTTACGAGAAAACTAAAACCTCGTAAGGGAAAATTCAAAGGTAAACTTCCATTGATATGTTTTGATTGTGGTGAGGTTGGGCATTTCGTAGCAAAATGTCTGAACAAAAGTGATGGCAACTCAAAAGGAAAGAAAGGCTTTAAGAAATTCAACAAGCAAGGCAAAAAGAAAGGATCCAAAAGGAAATTTCTCTCTAAAGAAGATAGCTCATCATCCAATGAAGAAAGTGACAGCAAAGAAAAGCCAATGAGAAAGTATTGTTTATGGCCAAGCATAATAAACAAGAAGTATCAAATAATGAAGAAGAAGGGTTCACCATAGAAGAATTTTATGAGGAGGCAATCAAGCTTATAAAAGACCTCAATGCTGAGAAGATCCGTTCCAATACTCTTGAGGAACAAGTTCAAGGTCTCAAAATTGAGGTTGAAGAACACAAATGTATTGAAGAGTCACTTCAAAATAAGTTGGAAGAAAGCAACCAATAAAGGGAAGCATTAGAAGCCGAAGTAGTCTCGCTGCGTAAGGAAGTGAAGAAGGGAAAAACTGTCCAAAACTATGTCAACAACTCAAGAGCATTGGAAGAAATCATCAAGAATCAACGATCTTACAACGACATAACTGGCCTCGGTTACAAAGAAGAAGAAGCAGGACCTTCTACAACAAAATAAAATGAACCTATGAGATCTGACATACATGAAGACTTCATTGGACAAGATTCGCAAGCACATCCTTGGAAGACGATTCCTCGACAAAGATTTTCATCTAGGTACCAACATATTTTTCATGGCTATTGTTATTCATGTGGAAAATTTGGTCATAAAGCTGTAGAATGTCACACGTACCCTAGGAACCAATACAATTCCAAGAGATTCTTCAAATATGAACCTCCCAGGGCTCAACGAAACATCAATAGAATTGAACATTTAAGAAATAATATGGAATGTTACAAATGTCAGAACTTTGGACACATAGCCAAAGATTGCAGACTTGAAAATCCTCCAGAAGAATCTTCGAAGACACAGAATGAACGAACGTGGAAGAAGAAGAAGACTGATAATTGTTCTCTCGCTTTCAAGGCTTAAAAGAACAAAGATGTGTGGTATGTTGATAGTGGTTGCTCAACGCATATGACTGGAGATAGAAATAAATTTGTATCTCGGAAAGAGAAGAAGGATGGAACCGTGTCCTTTGGAAATGATGGATCTTCAAATGTTATAGGATCAGGTACTATCACTCTCGGAAGCAAATATGCTCTAGCCAAGAATGTTCTATTGGTTGAAAACATGAATCACAATCTGCTCAGTGTTGGACAAATGTGTGATCAAGAACACACAATACTATTCAGCTCCACAAAATGTGAAATCAGGAAAGGCGTGTTTGGTGAAATTGTGGCTACAACAAGTTGAGCTCCAAACAACATATATGTTCTTGATGAAGAAACTAAAGCATGTCTAATAACTAAAGAGGATGATACAATAATTGGTAGCAATGATGATCGACTAAGTAAGAAGTTTGCTACAAAGGTGCAAAGTGATTTCGAGATGTCTTTACTTGGTGAGCTGACATACTTCTTAGGGCTTCAAATATCTCAACAAGAGAAAGGAATATTTATATTTAAAGCCAAGTACATCAAGGAAATGCTAAATAAATTTAAAATGGAAGATTGCAAACCCATCCTTACCCCAATGGTAACAGGTTGAAAATTGAGCATAGACGACTCATCTAAGGATGTGGATTAAAGGTTGTACAAATCTATGATTAGTAGTCTTCTATATGTAACAGCCTCTCGACGAGATGTTATGCAAGCAGTTGGACAAGTAGAAATATTCTAAGCAGCACCAAAAGAATCACATATTAAATATTCGCCAGCATTGGAATATCTTCGCCATAATCTTGGGATTCTCCCAAGTTCTCATTAGATTTTCCTTTTTTAGAATATAAAGGGGGAGTGGAAGTAGATTACAGGTCTGCAGGATGGTTGTGTGTCAGGGGGAGTGGAAGTGTGTACAGGTCCACAGGATGGTTGTGTTTCAGGGGTAGTTACCCTTTTCCATTGATGTGAAAGGGGGAGAGAATGTTGTAGGAAGAGGTTTCATGATCGTAGGGGGAGTACTTGTGTTGCCATCAATGCCAAAGGGGGAGATTTTTGATCAACGGCTGTCATTGATGTCAACCCAAGCAGCACCAGGGGCTAACCTAATATTGCATGGGAATTTTAACCTACCAAATTAATATATTCTAGGTCAATAATGATTTTGATGGTTTCTACTTGTCGAGATGTTTCTGTTGATATATGGAATGCCATGTAATTTTTCACGGTTTGAGAGATATTCATGTTTGAAGTTTGTACCCCCAGTTAGTGGGATAAAACCCCATGGGGTTGGGGCATGGGTCATTGAAAAGTCATAATTAATATTTTTTAAGCTCCTTAAGTCCCTCCCACGTTCAATTGTTGAGGCCCCTCTCAACTTAAGCATTCATATAAATTGTGATCTTCATTTCCTCCTTATGCAAGGGATTCAACCATCTGAAACAGGTCATCGTGGCATTTTCGCTCTAAATTTTTTTTGTACGAAGGTTTAGAAGCTGAAATTTTTATGAGGCGAAGCCAAAATCCTGAGGAAGATATTGTAAAAATTTCAAATCCAGGTGCGCAATATTTTTGGAGATATGATCTGTGGAAGTCAGGGTTTTTGCAGGCTCCTGAAATTCATCTCAAATAAGTGACCTTGGTAAATTCTTCATAAATCTCTCTCTGAGTATCGGATTGGAATTCCATAAAAAGTGGCGGATAGTGCATAGTTTTAATTTTCTCTCTATCAATTTCAGAGCCAAATGAAGAAATAGTGACACATGGCATGCCGTACAAGTGTGCTCTGCTGAAACAATCCATAATTAGGGCATTGTGAGAGATTGTGTATAACTCTCTCTTGAAGAATCCAAATTGGGCTAGACCTGTGGCATTGGAAATATGATTCATAAGAGTACTATAGGACCGAAAATCAGATATTGAGGATCTAAAATAACAAAGATACACCAGATTCAATATCAAGCTCCTAGAAGGCAAGAAAAAGCTAGATCATATGTTTTCAAGGGTTGCAAAGGACTAGAATTTCTACGGCAGCAAAGCAAAGCAAGATGCAGTAGAGGGTAGCATGACAAGAGTAGCAACCAAGGTGCATAACAGCAGCAAGAAGTTCATCATATGAAGTCTTCAAGTGGGCAACACTGCATACAATCATTGTAAAGGTATCATTGTACTTAGTCATTGTAAATACATTATTGTACAAATTGTACTAGTATCTATCTACCAAGGGATGAAGAGGCAGTGTTGGTAGGTCTAGGATCATCATTAGGTGGTTGTGTCAAAGTTGGGGTTATGGTATAGTATATCTTCTTCTTCTACATCATTCTATATCATTGTAAAGTGGACCATTTTCCCTAGTACGGGAGTCCATTCTTCTTTTATTCTTCTATAGGGTGGTAGGGTGGTGCTAGGGTGAGTTTTAGCTCATTGGGTGTTGGGGCATCTGTTCAGTTGACTACTGAAGAATCTCGGGCGTTGGAGCATCCATCCAGTGGGAGCTGGAGAAGAATGTTTTTCTAGATTCTAGGAAGTTGGAGCTTTATTTTCAATTGGAGTTGAATATTAAAGAATTATTAGAAAAGCATTAGGTGGTTTTTGTCCTAGAGTGGGTTTCCACCTTAAAAACTGTGTGCATTTGTGTTCCTCTTGTTTGCTGTTATCATTGTACAAACACTGATAATAATTGAATATTAACTAATGCTCTAATTGAAAGGAATACTGATTCACCCCCCCTCTCAGTATTTCCAACAATTGGAATTAGAGCTTGGTTCCTTCAATAACAGTTTAACAGCTGAAAGGAGGTCATGGAGCATACCAAGAATGGTGCACCTCTATTCAATGAAAATAATTATGCACTTTGGAAAGGAATAATGGAGGTATATCTCTTGGCGCAAGGTTATGAAGTATGGGACATTGTTCAAAATGGATTTACATCAACCGCAGATGAACAAGGTAAGAATAATTTGGTAAATGATGCAAAAGAAAAGAATATTATTATCAGTGGACTTATTGAATCTACTTATCATAAGGTTTTGAGTTGTAAAACCACCAGAAATGTATGGGACAAGCTTGAGAATATATATGCAGGTGACTCAAATGTCAAAGAAGCAAAGCTTCAAATATATAGAGAAAAATTTTAGCAACTCAGAATGAAAGAAGATTGCAACATTGCTGCATAATTCCAATACGTTGATGAAATAACCAATACTCTGGAAGGATTGGGAGAGCCAGTTGACAAGAAGAATATTATACAGAAGATTCTTAGAACATTACCAGGGTGATTCAACCCAAGGTATCAGACTTAGAATACAGTGCAAATCTGGACAAACTCAGCAAGGAATAATTACATGGAGTTCTCATAGCATATGAAATGAGACTTGATGAAGAAAAGGGTACTTCAAATATAGAAACTGCATTCGTTGCATCTAGGCAAACCAATAAGGACAAACAACCTTCAATTGAAATGACATGCACCTACAAGTGTGAAGAAAAGGGAGATGATGGAGAAGGTCTTTCAGATGAAGAATATGCTTACTTTACGAGAAAACTAAAACCTGGTAAGTGAAAATTCAAAGGTAAACTTCCATTGATATGTTTCAATTGTGGTGAGGTTGGGAATTTCGTAGCAAAATGTCCAAACAAAAGTGATGGAAACTCAAAAGGAAAGAAAGGCTTTAAGAAATTCAACAAGAAAGGCAAAAATAAAGGATCCAAAAGGAACTTTCTCTCTAAAAAAGATAGCTCATCATCAGATGAAGAAAGTGACAACAAAGAAGAAGCCAATGAGAAAGTATTGTTTATGGCCAAGCACAATAAACAAGAAGTATCAAATAACGAAGAAGAAGGGTTGACCATAGAAGAATTTTATGAGGAGGCAATCAAGCTTATAAAAGACCTCAATTCTGAGAAGATCCATTCCAATACTCTTGAAGAACAAGTTCAAGGTCTCAAAATTGAGGTTGAAGAACAAAAATGTATTGAAGAGTCACTTCAAAAGAAGTTGGAAGAAAGCAACCAAGAAAGGGAAGCATTAGAAGCCGAAGTAGTCTCGCTGCGTAAGGAAGTGAAGAAGGGAAAAACTGTCCAAAACTATGCCAACAACTCAAGGGCATTGGAAGAAATCATCAAGAATCAACGATCTTACAACGACATAACTGGCCTCGGTTACAAAGAAGAAGAAGCAGGACCTTCTACAACAAAATACAATGAACCTATGAGATTTGACATACATGAAGACTTCATTGGACAAGATTCACAAGCACACCCTTGGAAGACGATTCCTCGACGAAGATTTTCATCCAGGTACCAACATATTTTTCATGGCTATTGTTATTCATGTGGAAAATTTGGTCATAAAGCTGTAGAATGTCGCACGTACCCTAGGAACCAATACAATTCCAAGAGATTCTTCAAATATGAACCTCCCAGGGCTCAACGAAACATCAATAGAATTGAATATTGAAGAAATAATATGGAATGTTACAAATGTCAGAAATTTGGACACATAGCAAAAGATTGCAGACTTGAAAATCCTCCAGAAGAATATTCAAAGCCACAAAATGAACGAATATGGAAGAAGAAGAAGACTGGTAATTTTTTTCTCGCTTTAAAGGCTTAAAAGAACAAAGATATGTGGTATGTTGATAGTGGTTGCTCAATGCATATGACTGGAGATAGAAATAAATTTGTATCTCTGAAAGAGAAGAAGGATGGAACCGTGTCCTTTGGAAATGATGGATCTTAAAATGTTATAGGATCAGGTACTATCACTCTCGGAAGAAAATATGCTCTAGCCAAGAATGTTCTATTGGTTTAAAACATGAATCACAATCTAATCAGTGTTGGACAAATGTGTGATCAAGGACACACAATACTATTCAGCTCCACAAAATGTGAAATCAGGAAAGGCGTGTTTGGTGAAATTGTGGCTATAGCAAGTCGAGCTCCAAACAACATATATGTTCTCGATGAAGAAACTAAAGCATGTATAATAGCTAAAGAGGATGATACAATAATTGGTAGCAATAATGCTCGACTAAGTAAGAAGTTTTCTACAAAGGTGCAAAGTGATTTCGAGATGTCTTTACTTGGTGAGCTGACATACTTCTTAGGGCTTCAAATATCTTAGCAAGAGAAAGGAATATTTATATTTCAAGCCAAGTACATCAAGGAAATGTCAAGAAATTTAAAATGGAATATTGCAAACCCATCCTTACTCCAATGGTAACAAGTTGCAAATTGAGCATAAACGACTCATCTAAGGATGTGGATCAAAGGTTGTACAGATCTATGATTAGTAGTCGTCTATATGTAATAGCCTCCCAATTAGATGTTATGCAAGCAAGTGGACAAGTAGCAAGATTCCAAGAAGCACCAAAAGAATCACATATTAAATATTTTCCAGCATTGGAATATCTTTGCCAGAAGCTTGGGATTCTCCCAAGTTCTCATTAGATTTTCCTTTTTTAGAATATAAAGGGGGAGTGGAAGTAGATTACAGGTCTGCAGGACGGTTGTGTGTCAGGGGGAGTGGAAGTGTTTACAGGTCCACAGGATGGTTGTGTTTCAGGGGTAGTTACCCTTTTCCATTGATGTCAAAGGGGGGAGAATGTTTTAGGAAGAGGTGTCATGATCGCAGGGGGAGTACTTGTGTTGCCATCAATGCCAAAGGGGGAGATTGTTGATCAATGCTAGTCATTGATGTCAACCCAAGCAACACCAGGGGCTAACCCAATATTGCATGGGAATTTTAACCTAAAAAATTAATATATTCTGGGTCAATAATGATTTTGATGGTTTCTACTTGTTGAGATGTTTCCGTTGATATATGGCACGCCATGTAATTCTTCACGGTTTGAGAGATATTCATGTTTGAAGTTTGTACCCCCAGTTAGTGGGATAAAACTCCATGGGGTTGGGGCATGGGTCATTGAAAAGTAATAATTAATATTTGTTAAGCTCCTAAAATCCCTCCCACATTCACTTGTTGAAGCCCCTCTCAACTTAAGCATTCATATAAATTGTGATCTTCATTTCCTCCTTATGCACGAGATTTGGCCATTTGAAACATGTCATCATGGAATTTTCGCTCTAACTTTTTTTTCTACGAAGGTTCAGAATCTGAAATTTTTATGAGGCGATGCCAAAATCCTGAGGAAGCTTCTGTAAAAATTTCAGATCAAGGTGTACAATATTTTTTGAGATATGATATGTGGAAGTCAGGGTTTTTGCAGGCTCCTGAAATTCATCTGAAAGAAGTGACCTTGGTAAATTAGTCATAACTCTCTCTCTGAGTATTGGATTAGAATTCCATAAAAAGTGGCAAATAGTGCATAGTCTTTGATTTGCGCTCTATCAATTTCAGAGCCAAATGAAGAAACAATGACACGTGGCATGTCGTACAAGTGTGCTTTGCTGAAACAATCCATAATTAGGGCATTGTAAGAGATTGGGTATAAATCTCTCTTGAAGAATCCAAATTGGGCCAGACCTATGGCATTGGAAAGATGACTCAGGGGACTACTATAGGACCGAAAATCAGATATTGAGGATCTAAAATAACAAAGATACACCAGATTCAATATCGAGCTCCTAGAAGGCAAGAAAAAGCTAGATCATATGTTGTCAAGGGTTGAAAAGGACCATACTTTCTACGGCAGCAAAGCAAAGCAAGATGCAACAGAGGGTAGCATGACAAGAGCAATAACCAAGGTGCATAACAGCAGCAAGAAGTTCATCATATGAAGTCTTCAAGTGGGCAGCACTGCATACAATCATTGTAAAGGTATCATTGTACTTAGTCATTGTAAATACATTATTGTACAAATTGTACTAGTGTCTATCTGCCAAGGGTTGAAGAGGGAGTGTTGGGAGGTCTAGGATCATCATTAGGTGGTTGTGTCAAAGTTGGGGTTATGGTCTAGTATATCTTCTTCTTCTACATCATTCTATATCATTGTAAAGTGGACCATTTTCCCTGGTACGGGAGTCCATTCTTTTTTTCTTCTATAGGGTGGTAGGTTGGTGCTAGGGTGAGTTGTAGCTCATTGGGTGTTGGGGCATCCATTTAGTTGACTACTGAAGAATCTCGGGCGTTGGAGCGTCCATCCAGTGGGAGTTGGAGAAGAATGCTTTTCTAGATTCTAGGAAGTTGAAGATTTATTTTCAATTGGAGTTGAATATTAAAGAATTATTAGAAAAGAATTAGGTGGTTTTTGTCCCGGAGTGGGTTTCCATCTTAAAAACTGTGTGCAGTTGTGTTCCTCTTTTTTGCTGTTATCATTGTTCAAACATTGATAATAATTGAAGATTAACTAATGCTCTAATTGAAAGGAATACTGATTCACCCCCCCTCTCAGTATTTCCATCATGATAGGCTATTAAAAACCTTAAAACCCCTCTATTATTGTTTCTCACTCCCATTATTTGTTTCTCTTCTCTATTATGAAACAAGATACAATCGAAAATGAATTAAACCCATTTTCTTCCTAGTGGGCTAATTATAACATATCCCAATAGCCAATAAAGGGTCAAATTTGAATCCTTTCACTCTCAACTAGAGTTAAAAATTTTACCCTTTCATATTCTTCATATTATTCATGTGGATAACCCCTTTTCCATGGGTAATGAGGGCAGACATGGAATCCTATTGTATTGTGGTGGCTAATCATGATAGGTAAACTTTTGGGAGGTGTTGGCTTGAGGGGTACTGACCCAGGTTCTGTGTGCAAGGTTTGCCAACAAACCCCTATACTACCGGCCCTTTTGGCAATGACCTTCTTGCGCAAGTCATAGTCTCATCCGAAGTAGTATGGGTGGGTGCTAGAACTAGGTTTCCGCACCCTGAGAAAGGCAAGGTAAGGCAAGAAGGGCTGCGTTCGGTTAGATTACCTTGTCTCTGCGCAGTGCTAATTATGTGTCCAATTGAATCCACGTGCACTAGATTTGGAATTATAACATCAACACAACAACACATAAACCAGAACAGATCTAGATCTACTTCAGTAAACATACTTTCGCAGCAAAATATAACCAGAGCAGAATAGTTTCAATACACAGACCTTCGCAGTGCAAGACAGAAAGTGCATAACACAGTAATTATCAACAAATCATTCAATAATACTTCACAGATTCATATCTAATAATCTAGCATATTCATTCATTCATCAACCCTTACAATTCCCTTCCCACCCTGCACACACAGTAGCAGGGTCCGCACACAACTGGACTAGGATCTCCGCGCACACAGCCAACAGGAGTTCGCTCTCCAAAAACCCCAATAGATCTCTTACACCACATATCACATCAATAACTCATAAAATCCTACCCCTTACAATCCGAAATGCCTCTCTATTTATAACATTCTAGATTTAACATTCCTATGGTCCGCAACTCATGGTTTTCAGACCCCTAATTTACCCTTTAACCCCATTACAATGCTTTCGGGGCTTTGACCTGCCCCAATACCCCTGTGCTATACTAAATATAATCAAAATAACCAAAAATGGACCAGTTTCGTAGCTTGTTAGGAGACCCATTCCAACAGTCCCCCAACAAAATATTGTGACTCGTCCCGAGTCACTTTGGTGGCGCACCTTCAATCTAGGTGTGCAGGGTAGCCAGCGTGAAAAGGAGTCGTGGAAGCACTTCCTTGCTTCGGGCCATAACATGGTGTGCAATATTAACCTTTGTTAGCGAATCAGGTCCATCGATATCTGGACCAACTCGTTCCAACAACTGGTGGAGATGTGCAATAGTGGCCTATGCATCATGTGCGAGTTGGGGTGCAGCATCAGGCCATGGTTTCAACTTCTTGCGCGCCATCTTCATGGAGTGACAAAGATCCTCAATCCTGTGGGAGGCAGCCAGGCGTTGCACAAGAGTGGGGGGAGGTGTAGAGGCCCGAACTCGATCCAGATGATCCTTTGCCGGCTTCAATTCCCCTTGGGCATGCTGAAGCGTAGGGTGGTGCAGTGCTATCGTCCAGAGCTGCGTAGCTTCTTCAAGAAATTAGGCTCCCTGCACTAGTTGTTCCTAAATAACGAGTGTAGCATTGGTGACCAGGTCAATTCGTTGGGTGCTTTCTTCTGGGGACATGATATACTGCTTGCGCCTTTCATGGTCACACCGGTGTACCTCTCGCATTACTCTGGTAGACAGTCTTTGTAATTCTATAGTAGCTAGCTGCGCTAAGTCTACTTGAATGTCCCCCGTAACTGGGTCAGAGGAGGGAATTATGGCATCGCGAGGAAGTAAACATGTGTTGCTTCTAGCTGGCATAGTCTAGACATGGCAGGCATGTCGTAGCAGGTTTCGATATCGTAGCGTCCCTGCCGAGCTTGATTCACCGATAATTCTTCTGGTCAGCAACCTGCGCGCACTTGGATGACTGCACTCCGCGTCTCCCGGTCCCCTTATCAGTTCTTCCTGGGAGTTAAGATCCATAGTAGAAAGATGAGTGTTATACAATATATGAATAAGGATAAAAAAACTAGACTGTGGATAGCCAATGCCACTTGATAGGTGAATAAATAGCTCAACCCATCGTCCTCCAGCCATCTGCGTCTCGATCGAAGCTACTTAATGGCGAGGTAGCTCGTATATGGCATGGATCCGCAACCGTGCGTATCATAAATGGTACCATTGATGACCTACCATCCTTTTGTGATGTTTGTGAATGTTTTTTCGCATTAACGCGGGATGAGTTGTCGTTCCTCTTTCGTGTCCTAGATCGGCCCTTTGCAATGTCAGAGCGGAGCTGGCGTATTGAAGGCATTTTCGTTCCTTGATGGGAAGTTGACGCAAGTTGACCCTGTAAGTTGAGCGAGAGTCTTTTTGAAGCATTTATGCTATTCATGGGAGGAACATTCTTGTCCAAGATAGCTGTGTCATACGTCTGGGGTTGAGTTATTCTTCGCAGATTCTTGCAGATACACACGATTGAAGTCAGGTTGGAAATATTAGGCACACTGAAGTCAGTAGTACTTAGGTAAGTCTGGTCAAGCAATGGTCGAACACACCTTGAGGTGTCGCGCATTCGCAGGAAACCGCGTAGTTCAACCAGTCTTGGGGCCCATCTGGCTAAGGGAGTTTCTATTCGTATGATCACCTTACTCCAGTACTTCCTCCGGGTAGGAGAGAAAGGTCCCTGCGAGAGAGTGTCATATCGAATTAGCGGAAGTGCCTTGGAACTACATTTCGTGAGCCCCTTATTCTTCATAGGCTTCTGAGTGTCATCTGCATCTTCTTCGTCAGGCAGGGTTCGTTCTATGGTAGAGATGCAACGGAAGTTTCTGACTGTTTGAAGGCTGCGAAGTGCTGAAACCTCATGTAGCTGGTTTTTCCAATTCTCCAGCTCCTCATCAGAGTCAGAAAAACACTCGCTGTCCTTTTCCCAGCAGAGTGTCCCTTCACCCGTGGGGTTAACCCGATCTTCATATTGCATAGTGATTTTATAAATATGATCCAATTCTTCGTCGTATGGACATGCTCGGTATACTGGGTACCTTCCGCAGGATCCAGGGGTACTATGACGCGCGTGCCTGCACTTTCAAATATCATGCTCCTCTTCTTGAGATTGATAATACCTCCCATGTCCATTGCCCAGTCTAGTCCAAGGAGCGCAAGGTAGGGGTCCACATATTCAACTATCTCAATGACTTCAAAGTCAACTAGGACCCTTGCTCCTGCAATGTCAACCATAAATTTTGGTAACCTGCCCAAGGGAATGATTTTCTGCTGATTTTCCATGCGCAGTTGGATAGTGGACCATTCCAATTTGGGCTTTCCCATCCACTGCCATGTCTGCTTGGGTAAAACATTGGCATCAGATCCAAGATCCAAGATCACCTGATCCATTTCATAGTCTCTGATTTGTGCAGTTAGCCGCATTTCCCTCCCTGTGCATTTCTTAGAGCTGTACAGTTTGTGCACATCCTTGGTCTCTGGAATCAAAGTGGTCTGAGTTGCACAGGTATTCATTAAGGCCAGGAGATTCCCTACGGCCTGCGGGTTCCTGAGTAACTTTAGACATGCCTTTAAAAAGGTCTCAATTTCCTCCTCGTTCTGAGACTGCACAAGAGCTGCTAGTGGTGCCTGTTCTTCGCAGGATGCCTTTTTTATTCCTTCGGTGTCCCGCCCACTATGTGTTATGACTTTTACACTTGGATCTGCTTTTCGTAGCTCAGTTTTCATCCTTTGTACGTTCTGCGTAGGAGTAGGCTGTTTTTCCTGCATTCTAGCTATTCAAATCGGTTAGCCTTCTACCTCATGGTCCAGATATTTGCAGTATTTACACAATGCCCTAGTGGGATTAGGGAATTCTCTCGAAAAGTGCCCCATTTCTCCATAATTATAACAGATTAGCTGACCTCGTCCTCGGCCTACGCTTCCTCCTCGACCCCCTCTGCCTCAGGCCGATGATCCTCCAAAGTGCGCAGCCAACCTTGGCGATGCAGGGTCTGTTTGCACCCGATATAGGTTCCCACGATCCATCATCAAGTCATATGTCCGGAAATTCTGCTCGTCATGTCCTAGAGATCGACAAAATCAACACCATTGTTTTTTTAGCTCTGGGACATATGCACCCAGCCGAGGGCAATGGTTCATATCGTGTAGGCCTGCAACCCGACAATCATCTCACCATAGCGCAGATCCGCTTGATCCTGGTCGCAACAGGGCAGGTTCCCTACATATCCCTGGGCGCAGTGGGCTAGGTCCTCTGGCTTGCATATACTCCATAAGCAGAGGGCATTGATCCTTCATGTGCCCGAACACTCAGCAACGTATACACCAGAGATCCATGCAGATGTCTTTACCTCGCTCTTTTTGCAGGTTCTGTATTTCCATGTGCATAGCCTCGAGTTGTTCTTTGATCTGTTGTATTCCTACTGAGGTATCCTCTCGGGGAGCAGCTTCTAACTTCATAGTGGCTTCTATAGCTTTCTCCTGCGATTCAAAGGTTTGCTAATTCATTGGCGTGCGCAGGTGAGGTAACAACATGGCGATGAACCATTCTGTATGTTGTCTATCATTGTATTCGAACCCTCCTTCCCTAATTTCCTTCTTTAACCATTGATTCACCTCCCATACTGATTCAGACTCACCTTGTTTAAAGTATTTTATGTCCGCTACTAACTGGGAATAAGACTTCGGCTTGCAGAATTGTTGCTTCAGAGCATTATTAATATCCTGAATGGAGGCGGTTCCATTCTGGGTAATATATCGCACATACCAATCCAGAGCTCTATCTTCGAATGTTAAGGACAGTTGCACCCTTTTTATTGTATCACTGGCCATGTTCTGCGCAGTCCAGATGGAGTTTGCAACGAACCAGAATCGATCCATGTCCTCATCACCTACCCCTTTGAAGGTGGGTAGTTTCAAATGCATAGCCATATCACTATCCAGGGACGACGTTATAGGAAAATTCTTACCCTTGCGTGCCCTAGGTGGTGATGTATCTGGTTCCTTTTTTGGGCTATAGGCGGCCCTTCCTTCGTCAAGGTTGGTCCAGTAATACTTACCACTGCGTGTCGTACTTCTGCCCGAATTCGAGGTCATTCAGTCGGTATGGCTACACAAAATGATTTTCTGGGACAACAGCTTCTTGATTAGTAATGGTAACGTCCTTAGAAACTTACCCCGGAATCCTTTGAAGAATCGACGCTCCACCTCAGAGTATGACACAGAATGATCAATGACAAATTCTGTCACAAAGCCCCCTAGCACACTATCTACCTAGTGATCCACCATGCGTGTAATAGTATTATCGGATTTTTCCAGTTGTTCAAGCAGATCTGGAGTCCACTGAGTGACTCGCTCGTCCTTCTAGTACTTCTGAAACTCTACCAGCTTGGCCAGCCACTCCTGAAGCTCAAGTGGAAAGGTTACAAAGAATATTTCGTAGCTTTTAGTAAGAACGTACCTATTCTTCCACCATTTCGCCGTTAACGTTTCACTTCAGTTTTCTTTTACTGCAAACTCCTGGATTTGCCTTTCGAACCAGTCCTCGATCTCTTTCCTTTCAAGCTTCCAGTATTCTCTTGTCATTACCCAATACCTTTCTCAGATCCCTTCTGGTCTCAGAAACAGAACCATTTTTTGGCTTGAGGAGTCCTGACCCAGGTTCGGTGTGAAAGGTTTTCCAAAAAACCCCTATACCACCGGCCCTTTCGGCAGTGACCTGCTTGCGCAGGTCACAGTCTCACCCTAAGTAGTATGGGTGGGTGCTGGAACCAGGTTTCCGTACCCTGAGAAAGGCAGGGTAAGGCAAGCAGGGCTGCGTTCGGTTAGATTACCTTGTCTCTGCGCAGGGTTAATTATGTGTCCAATTGCATCAACACAACAATACATAAACTAGAACAATTCTAGATCTACTTCAATAAATAGACTTTCGCAACAAAATATAATCAGAGCGGAACAGTTTCAATACACAGACCTTCGTAGCGCAAGATAGAAAGTGCATAACACAATAATTATCAACAAATCATTCAACAGTACTTCACAGATTCAGATCTAATAATACAGCATATTCATTCATTCATCAACCCTTACAATTCCCTTCCCAACCTACGCACACAGCAGCAGGGTCCGCACACAGCCAGTAGGAGTCAACTCCCCCAAAACCCCAACAGATCGCTTACACCACAGATCACATCAATAGCTCATCAAATCCTACCCCTTACAATCCGAAATGCCTCTATATTTATAACATTCTAGCTTTAACATTCATATGGTCCGCAACTCATGGTTTTCAGACCCCTAATTTACCCTTTAACCCCATTACAATGCTTTCGGGGCTTTGACTTGCCCCAAAACCCCTGCGCTATACTAAATATAATCAAAATAACCAAAAATGGACCAATTTCGTAGCTTGTTAGGAGACCCCATTCCAACAGGAGGTACAAATTTTGAACTCCAATTGAATTCTTTATTACATCATTGGAAAGGTCTCTGAGTGTATAATAATGTCATAGGGTCTTCCACTTAAGTAAGAAAGTTTTACCTTATTGATGTTGCAATCAAAAATGACCCTCCAAAATTTTTCCTACACTTGAATTTTAGAACCTACTAAGGATATTATGATCTATCATTCTACGATCACTTCATCATCGATTGATGTTGTAATAAATGTTTAAATATTATTCTCAGATTCTAACTGTCAAATTCACTTTCTCACACATGCTCAGTCCTTGATGAATTCATAAGCACACTTCCTTTATGTAAGCTTGAACAGGCATGGCACATTTCATCAATATAGTACCTGTGCAATGTTCAATCTATGTCGACAATCAATGCACACTTTCCATTGATGGTCCTACTTCAATTTCGTTGTAATTATACTTCTATTTTGGTGAGTTTTCCCAACTATCGCTTTTGCGCACCTTTTCTTTCATAAGTGCCTTTTTATTATTTGTAAGTTGTAACTATAATTTTTTGTTTCTTTTACTATAATACATTTTTTTCATGTTATCTTCGCTTTAGCATGTGTCACTTTCAATTTCTTTAGCTTTTACACGTGTCTTCTTCACGTTTTCTTATGGTCACAATTGTCGCTTCTAATCGTTTTCAATCATGTATGTGTCACAAATTTGCACATTACTAGAGGTAGTTATAGCACACTATTTTACAATATATGGTCTTATATATGATGATAATATGTGATAGACACATTCCTACAACTTAATGCATTTTCTGATCATGATTGACAATTCAGTTGCAACTTGTATTCTAAGTGTCACACTGTGGCATTTTAATTGTTTCACTTAGAAATAAGTGTCATTTTGTTTTGGTTTCAAGGTGTGAATGTTGATCATTAGTCTTGTGCATTTTCCTGGCTTGTATTAATGGCATTCATGTGTGTGATATATTTTTGGGTCTCGTTCAGATGTATTTCCCTCTCTTACTCTACTGGTCCCACACTTAGTTATCTTGGAGCTCTTCTAGGTCCTACTTCCAGATGTAAGTTATGGAAGATTAAATTTCTCATTAGGTAATGAGCCTAGCCTATTCATGAGCCACATTGATAAGATATCTTCCTCATACACCTGAACACAAATTCCTCTTCAAGGTAATCTATTATTCTTGCACATTAATAACCTTCAAAGCAAAGTTAACTAACTCTTGTTGTGTGCACTGACTCATCGCACTGAGTTTTGATCATATTTTCCTAGAATAACACATAGAGCACTTATAAATGATATCAAGGACCTCATTTTCCCCCTTACATAATCAAACTACGCAATTCAAAGATCCTCCTCCCTCCAAAATGAGAACCCTCCTAGGAAAAATGATTTACCTTTTACTACCTACCTCAATGAACTGCACAATATCCTCTTACATAAAGTCAATGTTAAGTCAAATTGCATTATTATAGGGTAGAAATCACATTATAATAGAAATTGGTCCACTATTGAGGAAAAATGTGCTAGCCTCAATCCCCCCCTCTCTCTTAGTTCATTGCGTAGTCTTAGTGCACAACAAGGCCTCTAATCAGTCACTTTCAAGTCAAAATGAGCTAGCATAGGGCGTAGAGCACATTCCTAGTTGACAGTTTTCCATTTTTGAGTTAAAATGTATTGGCATAGAGGCCTACCCTTAAGCCCAATGCATGATGCAATAAAAATTCTTAGTCTTTCTCCCACTGTTTACTGTGATCCCTCTTTGTGCCCAATCCTTGTCCTACCTTTCCTCCTCAATGCATAGTGCAATTTTAGTGAGCAATGGGGTCATCCCTTTCTCAATGTATAGCTCACCTCACTGGTCTCTCCTCCCTTGAGCCTAGCACAGAGTGAAGTTATAGTCAATGAGCTCATCACCTCTGTCCCTTGTACTTTCCCACTACATTGGACCTTGAAGAGTCCCTCCTCATAGTGCATGGCATAGTTCTAATGAATAATGGTAATTTCCTAAACCATTGTTGAGCTCAATTGTTCCCTCTTCATCAATCCCTTCCTTGTCAATCCTTTCACAGACCTATCATAAGAATATTCTTCAATGAGATAGGTAGAGATAGGATAGATTAATTTAAGACCTATTTTTCCTTTTCATGAGTGATCTTCATTAGTAGGTGTACCACATGAACATGAAAAGATTGTATTCTCAAGGAAGATGTCAAGGAGAAGGAATAGAGAATAACTTGCAAATAAGAAGCACAAAGAAGAACTAACATGAAGACATGAATCATATCCTGGATCATGAAAAAATTAATACATTTCATGATAATTCAAAAGGTATCGATGATGATATAAGACCCTTTGGAAGGTGAATATGAAGAAAAAAGCAGATCTTTCATGAAGATTGAAGAAAAACAAACAAGGAGAGTAGCCTAGCATTTGCACATCATCATGAAGCTCCATGTCATCATTGTCAAGTTGTGGCTTGTACAAGTGTCATCACAATGTCATATGTGTCCATGTGTCTTGCCACATCATTTGAGGATTTAATAATGTAATTATAAAAAATAAAATGACAAAATGTAATGTGTGGAAGTAGTCACATATGGAAAAAAGAGTCATTAGGAAGGGTTCAAAAGTATTATGGAAGTCAAAAGGTTACATTGGAAGTCTAAGAGTCATGAGGGTAGCTCAAGAGTCATAGGGAACATGATAGTTCATTCCCTTTGTTATAAAATAAACCTCATAACTCAGCAAAGGGATTTTGGAGGCTTAGGATTTGGAGAGCTAGCTTTGGATTTTATAACTTGACATGGGAGAGAATATTATTCTTTGGATAAGAAAGAAGTGGCTTAATGTTACACTACTGGAGTAAGTGGCTCACCATTGTAATTGTGTACTTGGATATTTCACCTAATAATTGAAGGTCATTGAGATAACACATTTTCATGCATGTATTGTGAATATTGTAAGACCATAATTTGGACGTTTGCAGTATATGTTATGTTAATATGTACTAAATAAATTTAACTATTTCATTGGATTTGGTGCTCATATTATTAAAAGTGTGTTGTATTTTCTTTAATGATCATTGTGTCTATGTGAACTACTTCACTAGATAAATAATGAATATTTTCTTGCTCTCATGTGGCTCTCTTAAGATAGTACTATTTATTTCCTTATAAAGAATCACTTTTGTCTCCCCTCTCATGAATGCCTCCTTTTACATACTGAAATTGGTGTTTCACAATGTCAACCTACTCATTTTTTCAAAGGTTACGTGTATAATATCTTATATCATCCATTGAAGCCAAGGAAAACCTTAAGTTATGGTGTTTGGTTAGAAACTCTTGATGGGGCTCTTAATCCAAATGGTGTGAGGTATAATTGGGACTTCACATCAGGGATACCCCCTGTATGTTGGTGGAATCCAGCACCTTCAACATTTTGGCACTAGAAGGAGGTCCATATGAAAATTTGTGCCTGTCAAGTCTGTTTTCAATTTCTTATCTTCAATGGCTCTTTTCAAAATCATAATTCTGGGATGATTTTCTAAAGATCTTAATATTACCATTCTCACGAAATTTTTTCATAACTTGTCTCAATTTAATTTTGATGACAGGGGTGGACTAACTATTATTGAACATATGTTTCAATTTCTCATTTTTGTGTTTCTACATAATAATATAACATGAAAATAGCGCCCAGAATAGCGCAGGAATTTAGTATACCTAAGTCCACGAATTGGACACCTTCTTCAGTGCAGAAATGGGTGCAAACAAGTATGTTTATCATAACCCCAAAATTAGCGGGTGAAATAATGTTAGAAATAAAGTTGAGAATAGCACTTGTCTTATCGCTAGAAAATAAAATACTAGAAATAATACCATCAATAACAACATAAATAACATCGTCAGTAGCGCAATTTGTAGTGCCTACTATAGCACAGACAGTAGCACTGAAAATAGCACCGAAAATAGCACTGATAATAGTGCCATAAATAACACTGAAAATAGCAACGAAAATAGAAACAATAATAGTGTTGGCCATAGAAATGGAATTACCGTTGATAATATCACCAGAAATTGTTCCAGAAAGAACAATGACAATATTAACGACAATAATTTTGGTAACATCAATAACAATAGTTCTGGTAATAACACTAGAAATAAAAGCTTCAATAGCACCAGAAATTACAATGTAAATAATGTTGGAAATAGCTCCATAAATTTCACCAAAAAATACGCCAGAAGTTGCACCAAGAATAGCACAAAAAATAACGCCAGGATTTTCTTCTAATTTTTCTTCGGGTTTGGCTTCCAGTTTTACGTCCAATTTTGCTTCTCGTTTTTCTTTCAATTTTGATTCTAGTGTGGCCTCCAATTTTTCTTCCATTATTGATTTTTTGCTTCCAAGGTTCGGGAATAACACTCATGGGAATAACACCAGGAATAGCGCCAAGATTAGTGCTAGGGCTTACTTCCAGTTTGGGTTCTGATTTTTCTTCTCGTTTTACTTCTAGTGTGGCTTCTGATTTGGCTTCCATTGTTGCTTCAAAAAATGATTATTGTTTTTAATATAGTTAAATTAATATGTTTTATTTCAATTTAATTAGTTAAATATATCATGTCTCTTAAATAATTTATATGCTTATACAGTAAGTCATATGAATGCATTTGAAATATTTTATAGGATAACATCTATAAATAATTTTTAGGGAAACATACATCCGTACAAATTAACAACATCATTATGCTTATTAAATATCCATCAAAATAAAATCTACAACATCCAGTATATATAAAATAACAAGATAATTATCATAACACGATCATCATCTATAATTAAAACAAGTGAGTCAAATATCTATAATTTAAGTTATTTTTACAATATCCATCATGATCAGTAAATCAAAACCATCATACATAATAAATATTCACCCAAATCATTAACCACTTTCAATATATAAAAATTGACGAGTCAATACTGATAATATCATCATAATATATAACTAAAACAAATGAAATCCACATATACTACTAGATCAATAACATGTGAAAATGATACATGCCCAACAGTCGACATACATCAAAATGATACATCATGTACATATGACATAAATTAAAATTATAATTTATGGAAGACAAAATGATACAAGTAAATATGATACATCATGTCGAAATGATACATGTAAAAAAGATAAAACTCAATAATATGGTATTGGAGGCAGTGAAAATGATGCATATGATAGTAACCATGCAAATTGATATCATAAAAATATATAAAAGATGACCCATGATGCAGTCTATATGATCATGAATGTCACTTGTTGCTACCAAAAATTGGGTCATCCCCATAATGATCATGATCATCATCATCCTCATTTGTATTGGCATCAAACTCACTGTCATTTTTATATGTGTAATCATGAGAATAATCTGCCATCTCAGCATCGGATCCAACATGATATGGATCTATTTGATGAGGATCATTTTAATATTCTAGACGACCCTTGTTCTACAAAAAAAACATTTAGAATGAAAAGTTATTATTTATTTCATGCAATAATTAATTTCTCTGTTATATATCTAATATTAAAACATATGAAATGAAACAATAATAATATTACATTATATCAAAGTTAACATACGATAATAAAATTTTAAATAAGTTACAACTAAGATGTCATTCCAATGAAGATTTCAAGATTTGGTGGGAGAACAATCAAATCTCATAGACAAGATGAATAACACTTATTTAGATCTATGATTATGACATTGATAGATGAAAAAAGAAATAAATATAAATACATAGCATCATATTGATTTTTTCTTGATATTATAAGAAAAGGTGATAATATTTAATATTTGTAAAGTAGATCACCAAATGAATTTTGCAAACTTAAATGACTTTCGTTTCAAATATGAAGACTAAAAACACTTATGGAATTGCACAAGAAAAACATCACTAGGAAAAATTATTGATAAAAATCACTAAAATAATCTCTGATATAAGAGTTCAAATACTTCTACCTTGGAATATTTATTAATCTCAAAATAGAGTCAAATACAAAACACATATTTTTCTTTAGAAACTAACCCTTCTCTCTACTTTTTCATCTAATTTATAGAAAAATTACATAAAATTTGAGATCCATAATATATGGAAAGTTTTAATTACAAAATACTAAAAATATATACATATCTTGATGACTTTAAATTAAACCTGAAAAACACATTTGCAAGGAACAAGTGATGCATTGACACTTTGAAACATAATCCATGTTGGAAAAAAGCTAGGCATGTAGCTATATAGAATCTATTGAAGACATGGATTTGAATTGATTATTGACAATCTAGAGAAAAATATGGAAAACCCCCTGTGTATAGCCCCAATATCCTAATTTGACATTGAATGCTATGCTCAATATAACAATTTCTTTTTGTTCTCTTCCCTAACTTTACCCTATATTTCCAAGATAATGTTTACTGTATAAATATATCCTCTAGAAATATTTAACAAAATTTATATCCTTATCATTGCCAAAAAAGTGTTGTTAGGGAGTACTATTAAGGTGCTGACAAAATATTTGGGTATACGTTGTCAAAATAAAAATAGTGAAAGTGCTACCAAACTATCTGGAAACACTGTCAAAAACAAAATCAAAGATCAGCACTGCCAAAAAAAATTTTAGTGCTCATTTTAATGTTTCTTCTGCTTCTAACTAGAGGTACACATTACTTTATTTAATTTTAATTTTAATTTTTTCTTTTTTTCGCCTTGGGGCCCTATTTTTCTCGTTTACTCTCTTTCTAGATATTCTTATTTTAGAGGAACTCAAAGCTTCCTCTTTGTTGATTATTAAGTCCCTCAAAGGTGTATCATCAAGATCAATGACTTGATCCTTTGAAGGTTGGGTTATGTTTCAATTTCAAGTTTAACCTAAGCTTATTTGTGGGCCTTGTATGGGGTTTTCTCATCCCATACATCTTAGCTAAAATAACCTCTTTTTCCTTATTTCTATGTATAGGTTTGGATGATTTGGTTTGACCCTGTAAATCCCTTGTTTCACTGATATATACTTCTAAACCATCTTCATGTTTATCACTATGAAAGTTATCAATAAGGTTCTCTTCTAGAAAATATGAAAAACTATTCTTGATGGGAGGCTGAATGATTTTCCTCAAGAATCCTCTTACCCTTTCTTACATATACCCTTTCTACTATAGGAATCGAAATATGGTTTTCAATGTGTTTGTTCACATAAGATTTCCTTTTGTTTCTGGTAAGGACATAGGAGGTTGATTCTTTTGGAATTTCAATAGTCTAGACAGGGTTGTAAACATTTATTTGTTTCTTTCTTTTACTGGTTTTAGGCTTAGCAGAAACTGACTCAACATAACCTCCCCAAAATAAGAAATGTTCCCCAGTTCTACCAAATTTCCTTAGGTAATTAATAATTGAAAATTTAATTAAACCAGGGGTGGAAGGAGGGGGAGGGATTCTTTTGAGTCATGGGGGAATAATTATGGAAAAATTATCTTGGGGGCTTGGCAACAAATCCAACAATCACGTGAATATGTACGATATTTTCTTGGGGCTAACCTTACATCCAAAAGGGGCCTCAAAGATATAACTATCCTAGGTGGCTCCTTCCTAATTATTTTTCATCTTAGAAAAGTACTCCCCCAATTGATAATATGCGAAGTATCCTATTTGATTGCATCATTAGTATTCTGAAATATTTCTCTAATTGCTCCCCCTACCATATCCTCTAGAGTATCAACAGTGATGTTGAAATCCTGATCAACAAATAATGCCTCTTAGCGGAAGTACAAGTATAAATAAATGGAATCATTGACCAAAATATCATCCCCTAATCAATATATATGAATTATATTTATTACCCCTCCCTCGTCCCATGGATTTTTCATTTTGTTGAAACTAAGTTAACTAGTGGAAATTCCCCCCCCCCAAATTCACATACTTGCACTCCCTCCTCATACCTAAATGTTTAATCATTGACGTCATTAGAATACAACTTAATTGGCATCCTAATAAATATGGTGACATCCGAAATGATGGAAGGACTCCTCCCATACCTGGAAATTATGGAAACCTGTAGGGCTCAAATACATGCAAATGTGTGGCATTAATTGGAATTACCCATGGCTCTTGTCATCCTTATCTCAACATATATGAATCTAATTTTAATTACCCTCTCTAGAATGACATTCCAATGGGATTTGAGGAAGATTAGATAAGGGAGTGATGCAAATACCATGGTGAGTGAGGAAAATGTCACTTCAGGGAATAGGAATTTAAGTGTCTGGATTTTGGAACCCAGCTCAAGTGAGGCGAATGTTTGTTGAAACTAAGTTAAACAATGGAAATTTTTCCCCAAATCCCCATACCTTCACTCCTCCAAAATTCCTCAAAGTTTAATCATTAACGTCATTAGACTATCACTTAATTAACATCCTTCGAAATATGGTGACCTTTAAAATGATGGAAGGACTCCTCATGTACCTAGAAATTGTGGCAACCTACAAGGCTCGAATACATGAAAATGTGTGTCATTCATTGGCATTAACCATGGCTCTCATTAGAATTCACTCAAAATCTACAACGCTACTGGGAAAAACACTAAGGGGGCTGGGAGGGGGGTGAATCAGTTTTTAAAACTCACTTAAACTTTTATTTTCTTATTCAAAATTCTATACACAACTTTACTGAAGTAAACTTGCGTATGCACGTGACTGTTATGCAGAAAACTAGTGTATATATAGTAAACTTAATTTTCAGTTAATTCATCATATTTTTAACTTAACCAGTGTATCAGTACCTCATTAAGAATTAATTAAACAATAGCCATGTGCAGTAAGAAAAAAAGAAACCATCGCACATAAGAAACACAAATGAACACCAATATTTTTAGGTAGAAACCCAATGTGGGAGAAAACCACCATTGATGTCATCTCTATCTTCTTTTTATTATAAATAAACACTTCTTACAATCTTGTATTAGTGCAGACTCATGCAAGCACCCACCTGTAGAAGGCTACAACCTTCTCTTGTTGTCCAACACCCACTAGAAGGGAGCTCCAACCCCCTGATCTCGTTTACCGGCACCCACCAAATGGTTGATCCTACTTCATGATCTGATTTACCAGCTGCTACAAGAATAAAGCTTCGAATTCCTCACTGAAGGCTCCAAAATTCAACACCATCGTGGACCATGTTTCATAAAATTTCACATTGGATCCACCTTATTCAAACCAACAAAAATTGTAAGCCACTTTTCATCAAATTTTCAAACTGGACCCACTACCATAATTTAAGCCCAATACCAGATATCAAAACTGAAACTAATCATTGTAGCAAATCCATCAATCATTGAACCAACTAAATCAACAAATCACTAAACCAATTGAGACCCAAATCAATCAAATTATTCTCAAATAATCAAAGTAGTTACATCATTGTAAATCCATTCAACATAATACCAAAATTGAACCCAAAAACTACATCAACTCATTGAACCAACTGAAAACCTAGATCAACAAAATGTTAGAATATATACACTACTTTACTTTAGAAAATCCGACTATCTACACAAATTCCTTGAAGCATACCTGCGTACAGATGTTGGGTGCTAAAAGGTGTCTTTTAAATCTCCTAATCGCCTCACATTAATTATCAACCTGGGTAAGTATTTTTGTTTCAAGAGTGTACACAATATGTGCAAGCTATAAATCCAAAGAGTAATGATGTGAGATAATATATTAAATTCAATACAAGACTAAACATATGCAATCATAAATCTCAAGCTGTAATGTTTAAAGGAAATAATACATCTAAGATTCAAGACTCAAAACTCTACTAAAATCATAATTAAATCTCACACAAGAAATTTTAATAATAACATCAACCGAGAGCACAGTAGCAATAACTCATCTCTTCTTAGTTGATTCAATCCAAATGATACTCAATATCTACAAAGCAATCCAAATGGAAATGATATCAATCTGAGAGTTCAATAGCAATAACCAAACTCTTATAGATGATTAAATCAATGCAATGCGCTGTCTAGATAACTCACACTGTGATCAAATGATAGCAATACAAATTATAAGAAGAATATATATTATCTCAATAATAGGAAATAATAAAAAGTTGAATAAAATAGATTCATAGAAACAGGAAATTATCAAACCAATTAAACACTCGAAACATCAGAAGCATAATACAAAGAAGCAGTTAACTCCACCAGAGGCTGGGCCCTTAGGCACCAGTGAGCACTGCTAAGTTACTTCAAATAATGCGAGAGAACAACAACTTCAATTAGATATTAATCATCGAACTTGAGTAGCATTACAATATAATTCTATATTTTCAGAGCTACGTTCTGTCCATAATTATTCTCATAAATAAATCTATATTCCCTTTCATAATTCCCCTCCTTTGATCTCTGTTTTTTTCATTTAAATACACATAGAGCAGAGAGAGGTTACAATAGAGATGATTACAAAATGATCCCCATAACAAAATTGGATTGTTCATAACCAATTGATCAGCAAGATCATGTCTGAAATATTTTTCCATCAATCATTCAACAGGAACAAGTCGAATTTGGTATTGCAACTAAGATAATTTGGAAAACGGCCACAACAACGAATCTTGGAAAATCGTCTTCAGAGAACCTTCCATTTCTCTTAATACGAACCAAATTTTGGAAAACCGCTCTTTAGCAAAGTTAATTCAGTCCATTCTAGATAAAACCCATGTTTTGTATTTTCCAGATTCTTCTCCATTTTCCCAAACAATTCAATGCAAAACTGTCAGTTCTTATTCCAGTGAATTTCTGAGTTGGAATATTTAATGATGAGCTGGAGATCAAATCTGAAATCTGGAAAATATCTTGGAGGCTAAAATGGTGAGTGATGTTACAACAAATTTATTAATAAACCATCATTGATAAAATCATGCATAATAATTATCAATTTATTAAAAATAAAGGAGAAGAAATAATATTTATCCATAAGAGCATAAATAATTATAAAATGGAATTATATGATAAACCATGATAAATGACGCGATAAAGAATGGTAGAAATGGATGAAATAGGTGTTGAAAATTGATAATAATATTGACAAACTAGCAACCCAATATACCCCCAAACTGAATATATTTCATGCCTCATGCAACCCAAAGCCTCTTTATTAACTGAGCAATAATACAAAAATTGTTCATCCCAACTCATGAAATGGATGGAACAAATGAATTCTTCCTCAAGTAATGAATATTCAAGTTTAGCAATCTTGATGAAGGCGTAACAATTTTTACATTTGACGTTCAACTATATGTATATGAAGTTGCAGCAAAATATGATATAAGTAACAACAAAATTCATTAACCATTTTCTCAAAAACTAAATTTCTACTATATTAATGCTTCTATGGTCCAAAAATCAGATCGTTTTGATGCACAGATCAAAATGGTTGTAGGTGATAGTGCATGATTTTCGAAATTTTATGAACTAATTTAGCATGAAATTATCTGGGTTTGTGTATTTTAATGATACCTCTTTGTTATCCAGAAATCACAAGAATTCAGTTCATAGTTTTAAAGATATATGCAAATCAATTTTTGCACTGTATAAACATGAAATTGTATGCCTTAAATGAGAAAGAAAGTAGAAAACATCCATCATGTGTAGCAATGCCTCCCCCAAACTGAAGAATTAGCATGTCTTCATGCAATTCTAGAAAACGAATAGAGGTGGTTGCTACAATCTATTGAAATCTATGCTTAGTGTAAAACAACATGGAAGAAGGGAGGTGGTGAGAATGACTAAGATGGTCATAATAAATAAATAAATGAAAGGAACACTCCCCCAAACTGAAATATTTTGTCTTGGAAGAATGGGAAGTGGTAAAGATGTGGAATGAATGATGATAAATAATGCTCAATGGATTTTGCATGAAATTCTCCTAAATTCGTAATAAATTAGAAAAGTATGCTATTGTACCTCAAGTTTTACCTCCGAAAAAAATGTGGAATGAAATGTATGGACTGGAATTTGTTGAAGATGATGTAGGCTAAGCGGATACTGAAAGTGATGAAAAATGTGGAAGCCATGCAAGCACATCATGTCTGAACAATTGTGCGCGTTCGCGAGTTGCGCGAGTCTCTATGACCTTGCTGTGAATAGAATTCCCCCCATACTTGTTCTTCTCCTGTAACAAGTCACTATTTTGCATGAAAATTTCTTGAATCTATAGTTTTAATTTTAAATAGCAACAGATAAGATGCAAGCAAAAATTTTAATCAGATTTTTTTTTGTATAAATGCATACTAATATTTTGTCAAATCATCAAGTTATGGCAGAGTTCAGTAATTATATCGCATGTTATCCCATAATGCATACACTCCCCCCTCCAATTGGAAAATGGATTCCATGACCATAAAACATATGAAAGGTGTTGTGCCGACGACAAGGCAAGGGAATGATCAATACGACAGTAAATGAAGCAGAGTACACATATCAATGATAGGATGACAAGAGGTATGGTTATAATGAGAGCAGAGTGTGTAAAGATAGTTATGAATAAGAGATAGGATGCTTTGGATTAATGATAAGTTATGGGAAAAAGAAAAGGACAACAATATGCCAAAAATATGATTTTCTGACAGTATTCTAGCCGAAAATGATGCGATTGATTGGAAAACAATTTCTCATGCTTAAAGGTTCAAAACAGGGAAAAATTAAGTAAATAACTTCTCCGATAAAAAAAAGAATAATAAAAGGGTATTATAGTAATAATTGATGATAAGATATAACTTCAATACCATAAGCAGAACCTCTGCTGCTAGCAGGCATCCATAGCCTCGACAAGGTTTCTTTTTAACCTGTATGAGCCAAGATCCTCAATTTATAAATGGAGAGTTCCAGTGTTATTCTACAGAAGAGATCAGTGTGCTAGCGTGGTAACCAAATAACCACACTGCCATTCACTGGGATGTAGCAAAAGTGATCAGGACGGCTCATGATGAGACCTCCTGTTCCAAGGATATTTTGGCTATCCAATGGATCATAACACTGGTGTGGTGGCCATAATGGAAATGTCACTTCGTTACAGTCTTATGAACATGGTAGGCTAGCTTGTAATGAGACCCCCTATCCTCCATCTGCAAACAAAATTTTGCTGTGATTACATAATTTTATAATAAAAAGAGGGAGTCTCAGTACTCCTTAAGAGTAGGGATAGTGGAAGAAGTTGAACATGTCAATAGAAAAAAAATATACCCATAATCTCATTTATTACAGACAAAGAAGATTATAACCAGGAAGAGTGGAACCAACATGGTATTAAGATGATCAATCAGTATCATGTACAATAGAAAATAATGCAGTAAAGTAGTATATAAATAATTGTGTCCCTTTTCTTAAAAAGAATCTCTCATCCAGAAGTTGTCCTTTTAAAGATCATAATGTTAATGATATTCACCTGCTTCAATAGAATCCATAATTCTCGTCCTCATAGAAGTATTGTACTTCATGTCATGAAAGGGAATCAGGAAAATGGGGCTGAGATGAGCTAGGAATAAGTCCATAAGAGGATGGAAGTGCTATTCACAAAACACAAAACTTAGAAGAAGCATAAATGTTGTTTCAAAGATGGAACAACAGCTGTTCAAAAGTGGGAACAACAAGACACGCTAAGAGAAAAAGGTGTTTTTCAAAATTTTGAACAATAAACAATAAAAAGTGATGTTCCAAAGTTGGAACAGTAAACATACAAAAGTGTTGTTCCCAAAAGGGAACAGTAAAAATGCAAAAAGGTGCTATTCCAGAGAGGGAACAACGAAAACTCAAAAAAGTGTTGTTCCCTATATGGAATAGTAAGGAAAAATCACAAAAAAAGTGATGTTCCCTATATGGAACAGCAAGGAAAAATCAAACAAAAAAGTGTTGTTCCCTATATGGAACAACAATTGCTCCCTATATGGAACAGCAAGGAAAAATCACACAAAAAAGTGATGTTCCCTATATGGAACAACAGTTGTTCCCTATATGGAACATCAAGGAAAAAACACACAAAAAAATGCTATTCCCTATATGGAACGACAGATGTTCCCTATATGGAACATAAAGGAAAAATCACACAAAAAAGTGTTGTTCCCTATATGGAACAACAAGAGAAAACACACAGAGAGAAAAAAACAATCATCCCTCCTGCTCTAAACAACAGAAAAGCGATGATACAGAAAGAAGAAAAATAGAAAAAACAAAGAAAAAATGATTGTATGTACAGATCTAAATAAAAAGTAACTTTTTACAGAATTGGTGCTGCCGAAGAATTTCCTTCTGCAACTGAAACTTGCATGGTGGGGTCCTCATTGTTCAATCGCCAATGGAGCAGAAACTACAATTTGAAGGAAGCAACACCTGAAACACAAAAACATAAGAGAAATTAGAAAAGAAACAACACTTTATTTTAAAAATAGGATATAAATAAATAAATTAAGTTACAACAACTATGATGTTATTTGCTAAAGGAATATCAATCTATCAATGGAAAAAGAAATGATCTCTTGAAAAAATGTTTTGGCAGCAGTGACATGAATCTTTGAATGGGAATCAATTCTTCATTTTTTCTGTTATGAATCCGTTAGGTAATGAATTGGATGAAATTCCCTTGTTTCATTAAAATTTCCTTCAAGAATTGTTCGTCCATAAATTGACCTTCTTTATTCTCCTAAGACCTACAAAAAAAAAACGAGTGTCTACTTGCAATAAAACATTAAATCATGGAGAAAGAGAGGTGATTGGGCTCCCCTAATCCAAGAAATATGCAAAAAAAATAACAAGTATTTACTCTATAAAAAAAAATCCATGGACAAAGTAAAATTAATTTATTACCTGCGGGAGAGCAGTGGCCAATCATGCTAACCTGCAATGTTTTAATCATAACTTTTTTATTTTTGGTCCAATTTGAGCAATTAAAAAGCCAAATGAGAGCTACTTCAAAGATATATTACCAATAGAAATATGTTTTTAAAATTCAATGATATTATACGTCAATTTTACTTAGAACAACCTGCATAACGGAGTCATTTTCGATTACCCATATTAGACCAACAATGGATATCTTAAGCATGCCTTTTTCGTTTGATGACGGATTAAGCTGATTCAAATTGGAAATAAAATTAGATTCATTTATTTATCTCCAATAGAAACAGGTTTTGAAGACAAAAATAATTTATAGGTCAAATACTTTAATGAACAGCTGGAAAAACAGAGTTTTAGGAGTGCTGATTTAGGATAGACAGTCAGTATTTGGGTCATATATTTCTCATACGATATTGAAATCGAGTGATTCAAATTTCCTTACAAACTAGATTCATAGAGGAATATACCATAGAAACAGGTTTTAAAAATATAGTCATTTAGGCCTCCAAAAACTAATTGTCCCAACTCTATTCCAGAGTTGCCTACTAGGCACATTGTCAATGTTTTGGTTCTAACTATTTCGTTTCAAATCTAAATGGAGTGATTCAAATTGGGTTGGAAAGTAAACATCAAGGGCTACTTAGGATAGAAACATTATTTTAAAATATTCACTTTTGGTCCCTCAAAACATGATTGTCCCGACTCTGTTCCTAAGCTACCTACTAGATGCCCTGACAATGTTTTGGTTCTAACTTTTTCGTTTCAAATCCAAATGGAGTCATTCAAATTGGGCTGGAAAGTATAAATCAAGGGATAATTAGGATAGAAACAGGTTTTTAAAATATTCACTTTTGGTCGCTCAAAACATGACTGTCCCGACTCTATTTTAAGAAATTTCATCAAACCCGCAAGCCAAAAAAAATGATATTCAAGCAATTTTTCCATATTGGTGATAAAAATGAATATGAGTGTTTGTAGAACTGTTATTTTCAATATAATATATCTACATACAAAAATAAATTAAAATATTTATCATCGATGTTAATTTCCACAGCGTGTTGCAACAAAAACAATTATTTTTACATAATAATAAAAATGTATTTATTTATGTCCTTATTTATTTATTTTCTACACTAACCTAATTTTATTTGAAAATTGAATATGCTTACATATAAGAGTACTTCGAGTGGATCCATTTTCGAAATAAGGCCTCTAGTATGTACATACCCAAATTTGAAAAATGCATGTTAATAAATAGTAGGATATGAGAAGTCAACTTCCCTTGAAAAGATGGTGCCAAAAATTGTTGAAGTATGGAGTGATGCAGCAAACAAATGGAGTGAAACCAATCTTCAATGTATTCCTTACTTTCTTGATTTCCCATAGCCGTCATATCATGAAGTTCTTGAGTATTTAAAACATCTTTTTGATGCAGGCTAGAAGAAACCTCATTTTCTTTCATAACCTCTACAATTTTTGGATTTGATACATTCTGAATCTCAGTATAAGTTTTCTCCAATGGTGCATGTGAGATAGAATGGGTAGCAAGGGTGGGTAAATTTTGCAGTTCAAAACTGCAAGCATGTTGTACTGGTTTATTATGGTGAGGGTGTGGAATGAGTTGAGTAGGAAATTGTGTAGGGAATGAAGCATTTTGATGTTGTAGTTGATTGGGTTGAGTGGATGATTTTGATAGGCAAGCAAGATGTTGTGGAAGAGCTAGTGGAGAATATGGAGGATGTGTTTGTGCTACAAGATGAGGGAGAGTAGTCATGCAATCATAAGATGAACCATGCCAAACGTGTAGACAACATTGGTGGGGGTTATATCGAGATTGACATTACTGCCCTAACACATGAGTATTCCATAATGGATTATACAAGTAAGAAAATGGAGGGGAAGTGTTTTGAACCATACATGTAGACCATGATTTCCATGGTTTTGACATTGTTGCAGCTTCTCCATCTCTTTGATATGCTACTTCCATCCTAGATAAGGAAGAGTGAGTATCTATGGGATGCTCCTTTTGGCAATGAGGGAAAAACACTTATTCAATTTCTTGATTTTTCTGAACCTGTAAAACATCCAATTGTGAATTTAGAGAGCTAATAAAATCATATTTAAAATTTTCAAATAAAATATTGATTTCAACTCTTATGTCTCCTCTTCTTGTAGTAGATTTGGAAAAGAAATAAGAAGCTTCTCTAGAATTCTTACCAACCTTGAATATTCCTCTTGAATACCTTATGCATAATTCACAAACATCATCATATGATAACTGAAAAACATCGCCTTTTCCTATCAGATTTAAGAGTTCTAAAAATTCATCTTTGATTCCTTTGAGTAGGAGTGTTTTTAAGGTCTCTTTTTCCAAATACTTATGCTTTGAATTTTGAAGGTTGTATCGAAATCGCTCCACATAGTCCTCCAACCTTTCATATTCCCCTTGTATCATATTGAAAATATATTCATCGGCCTTGCAATAGTTTTGGTACTTCTTCAAGAATATGTTCTTCATGTCCTCCCAAGTTTGGATGCAATTCCCACCAAGGTTCATGAACCATCGGAGAGCTGCTCCTTTTAGAGTAAGAGGAAACACTTTCAACCTTCGATCAATAGTACAATAATCATATCCTCTACAAAGTATTTCAAACTTAAATAAGAATGTATCTGGATCTTCATTTGTCAAACCATGAAAATTTGGTAGAGACGATGGGGGAATTATGTGCATTTGTGTCACTCCTCATAGGTCTTTGATAGGGAATTCAAAAGTTGCAATGTGAGCCATTTATTACCATAATAGAAGATGTTCTTCATGTGTTTCTTTGAGGATCCTCCTTCAAATGTTCCTGTCAATTGGTTAGTGAAATGGGTGGTGCTTACATCACCACTCAAGTGGAATTACAAGATTTCTTTTTCCAAAAATTCTACCTCTAAAATTCCTATTTCAATTTCTATGCAATTGTGCTGAAAAGCGGGCAGAGGAGCAAGAACTTTACTTGTACATTACATAGGTTCTTACCTTCCGTTTTTAATACCCAATTCTTTCCTAGCAACAAATATCAAACATACATTACTCTCTGTGAAATGGCAACACTCTCCCTGACAATGGCGCCAAAATGTTGGCTGCTAAAAGGTGTTCTTTAAAACTCCTAATTGCCTCACATTAATTATCAACTTGGGTAAGTCTTTTTGTTTCAAGAGTGTACACAATATGTGCAAGTTATAAATCCAAAGAGTAATGATGTGAGATAATCTATTAAATTAAATACAAGACTAAACAGATGCAATCATAAATCTCAAGCTGTAACATTTAAAGAAAATAATACATCTAAGATTCAAGACTCAAACCTATACTAAAAACATAATTAAATATCGCACAAGCAATTTTAATAATAGCATCAGCCGAGAGCAAAGTAGCAATAACTCATCTCTTCTTAGTTGATTCAATCCAAATCATACTCAATCTCTACAAAGAAATCCAAATGGAAATGATATCAAGCTGAGAGTTCAATAGCAATAACCAAACTCTTACAGATGATTAAATCAATGCAATGCACTGTCTAGATAACTCACGCTGTGATCAAATGATAGCAATACAAATTATAAGTAGAATATATATTATCTCAATAACAGGAAATAATAAACAGCTGAATAAATAGATTCACAGAAAGAGGAAATTATCAAACCAATTAAATGCTCGAAACATCAGAAGCATAATACAAAGAAGCAGTTAACTCCACCAGAGGCTGGGCCCTTAGTCGCCAGCAAGCACTCCTAAGTTACTTCAGATAATGCGAGAGAACAACAACTTCAATTAGATATTAATTGTCTAACTTGAGTAGTATTACAATATAATTCTATCTTTTCAGAGCTACGTTTTGTCCATAATTATTCTCATAAATAAATCTATATTCCCTTTCATAATTCCCCCTCCTTTGATCTCTATTTTTTTTTTCATTTAAATACACAGAGCAGAGAGAGGTTACAACATAGATGATTACAAAATGATCCCCATAACAAAATTGGATTGTTCATAACCAATTGATCAGCAAGATCATATCTGAAATATATTTCCATCAATCATTCAACAGGAACAGGTCGAATTTGATATTGCAACTGAGATAATTTGGAAAATGGTCGCAACAACAAATCTGGGAAAATCGGCTTTAGAGAACCTTCTGTTTCTCTTAATACGAACCGAATTTTGGAAAACCGCTCATTTTTAAAGTTAATTCGATCCGTTTTGGACAAAACCCATGTTTCGGATTTTCCAGATTCTTCCATTTGCCCAAACCGTTCAATGCAAAACTGTCACTTCTTATTCCAGCAAATTTCTGAGTTGGAATATTTAATGATGAGCTGGAGATCAAATCTACAATCTGGAAAATATATTGGAGGCTAAAATGGTGAGTGATGTTACAAAAAATTTATTAATAAACCATCATTGATAAAATCATGCATAATAATCATTAATTTATTAAAAATAAGGGAGAAGAAATAATATTTATCCATAAGAGCATAAATAATTATAAAATGGAATTATATGATAAACCATGATAAATGACGTGATAAAGAATGGTAGAAATGGATGAAATAGGTGTTAAAAAGTGATAATAATAATAATGAAAAACTAGCAACCCAATAACAGATACCAAAACAATGAACCCGAAAAATGAATCACTGTCATTTTGAAATAAAATTTGAGTCACACACAAAACCACTGAATCATTCTCAAATAATCACAAAACCATCACTAATTTTCAATCACATATAGATAGTAGTATCATCACTCTTCAACATATCAATCCTTAATTAATTCAACTTCAAACATCACTATTAAAGATAGATAAAAATTAAGAATTCATTGACATACAACAAAAAACATAGCAAGACTGATTAGATTGATCAGATATCATATTTAGAAAAAACCTAGCTTATATATGTGCTTTCCAAAAAACACTTCCGCATGTATACATTATTTTCAGGAATAATACCCCCGTACAAATCTGTCTAAACTATAGAATCAATACGCGACTTACCGTTATGAGACCCGCGTATGTACATGCCTTTTATTTTGTTAAACCTACATACTCACGCTCCTTTGAATTATCAAACCCACATACAGATCTGCAACTATTCACTTTTACCTTCCCTGCATATCATACCTTTAGAAAGAACCCATATCTCGACATACATAATAAAACATGGGTCAAACGTTAATATCACAACCTAGACTAATCCATTCATAAATTATCAATGTATAGTCATTTCATATCTATTGGATTTGATCCATCATTAGACTCCAAGTTGCATAATTAATTTTAGAACAAGGAATTCATCGATATCCCATTACATTCACAATTGCTTCATACCAAACTATCCATCACTTGCTCACTAAAACACTTTGATCTTCATCTTGTTATATATCTTAGGCCTTAACCAATACCACAGGTCAAAACCATACTATGGCCAATGGTATTCTTTGACAGGATAAAATATTTGTTATCGGGCTCAATAATATGGGCCAATACCATGGTAAATACCCTTGATTTTTAGAATACCATGGTGCAGAAACTGTACACGATTTGTCTTCTACATACCCGCGTGTGTACATGGCCTTGCTTTATAGAACCCATGTGTGCTTCTCAAAACATCATTTTCAGTATTCTTTAGTCTTTGAACTTTTATGCCTTTGTCCAAACTTTCTGTTATATGTGTAGACACATCCTGATATCATCATATTGAAATCTTCACCAAGTAGGTTGTCATCGAGGACAACTCATCAGATAGGTTTCCATCAAAAACAACACATTTTTCATAATTCCAACAATATCTCCCTTTCGACTTGATGGAAACAACTTTGGTGTTTGGTTGCCAAAACCTGTAGATACCTGTAAAACACATAAAAAATTTCAAACACCAAGTTTCTCTCCCCCTTTGACATCAAGGGAAAAGGGATGGCCAATGTTGAATGAAGACTTCTCTTTCCTTATAGATATATGAGCACTATAGATCTAATATGCACTATATACTAACCATGCTCCCCCTGAGCACATGCTGAATCTTCTGGAAGATTTTAAATGGAGTACATGACTTTGTGACTCAACCAAATATGACTTTTCATATCACCAAGGACTCAAACTTACATAAATCACCCAACTAAGTGGGGTTACATATTTGACTTCATCATAGCATCAACTACCCAAAATGGGATTACATCCAAATAGTCCATACATGACTGAGTATTATAATAATTAAATCACATGTCCTTTTTATGACCTTTACATCAAGACACAAATATGACATTTATAACCAAGTCCAAAGACCTTTATAGTGAGGTATTGAGACCATGATAGTCATCAACAACCATCATCTATTGAATAGGATCTACACCATAAGTATCTATCAATAGAAACATGAGAAAAAACATGCATATTTTCAATATCATCAACCTGTGGCCAAGTATGCAACATCAACATCATAATATTTTTCCATAGAGATCAACTATCAACTCAACCTCTTGAGATCATTAAGGTCAAATTTCTCTTTCCCTTTGTAGGAATAGCCTCAATCCATGTTCATCAAAGAAACATGTATTTTCATGCATCAACAACATATGTGAGAACCAAGCATCTACCATGTCTCCAAGTATCATTCAACAGATATAATAGTAAAATATCAATAACCATATCTTCACAAAACCATTTGCATCATATCATTTACATGTAGCATGTGTAAGTGCCATATCCATCATCCATGACAACAAAATCATCATAAAATAATCATAGAAAGGTGTATATGTTATTTCCACAAGAAGAAGAACAATCCACAACATATCATATATACATGCATCATCACTGCAAATTTTTATATCATCCCACATATGATAATCATCATCCATAATTAGCAACTCATGCATCATATTGCAAAAAATTAAGCAACATGAGTATCTTTAGTAGCATCACAAATGATAAGAATCATTATGTACCAAGGAATTCATAATGCCAACAATGGAATATTAGAAACATATCAAACTCTTTGCCTAAACTTGTGCCAAATATTAACTGGTCATATTTGATCACATAAACTCATACACCAGTAAGGACATCAAAGTGTATTCATCAATCAATTATCCATCAAAGAATTAGCAAATCATAAAAGTAAAATCCACTTCTAAATAGTATCAATAGACTATAGCCATGAACATTAGAACATGAAAGCCAAATAATAATTCTCTGAAGCATATCAGAGGCTTTCCCTGAGGTTGTATCATTGTTGCTTCATCATAGGGAAACATACGATACTTTCTGTATCATAAATCATGTATATATGCGACCGTCCTTAATAGGATCCACGTACAGAAAGTAAAATATTGAAAATTCATGATTTAAGCTTCCCCTGAGCCCCTACTCTCTATACATGTTCATTGTTACTACACCAGATGCATTGTCTATAAGATAAGCAACATGAATATAAAAAAAAACCATGAAAATCATCATCAAAACAACATATGTATTGCTCCCCCTAAGATTATACATCACTAATCTTGAGGATCATCTTATTCTCTTATGAGGTCATGTACTTCACATCACTTTTGTAGTCACTATGAGAATTAGGCTTCAAGAATCAATGGTCTATAGTAGGGTCAATCTTGTTTCAGTCTGAGTATGAATCCTCCTCATCCCTGTGAGAATTCAATTCTTTAAACACATATACTTTGTTTCGATTTATATATCCTCTTGCTATGAAATTTCCAAATTCTTCATCTACAACTTTTCATTTGGTTGTAGTAAACCCAATTACATTTCCTTTATCCCCCATTTCACCTACACTTAGAATATTTTTCTTTATCCCTTGAACTAATAAAGCATCAACTGATCTCTTATGTTTATTAATTCTGGCTTTACCTTTTCTGGGAACTTTTGCTGGAGCACTATTTGAAACAATAACCTTGCCATCTTGGTTTTTCTTGAGAGACTCCATCTTACTCTTATCTACAGTCATGTGATGTGAACATCCGCTATCTATGTACCATTCATCTTCATTTTCAAATGAGTAGGGAGCAATACCACATATTATCTGTCCTTCTTCTTTCTTCTTATTAAGAGAAGTGTTGGTGGTTCCATCTTCTTTAGTCCTTTTTTCCTCAATATTCTTATCTGATGTCTTTACATGTTGTATATTGTGATTCATTGATTTTTTCATGTATACTTTTGCTACATGCCTAACCATGTTACATGCATAACATCTTATATGTCTAGAAAAGGGAGTAGAGGAATCATAATATTTTTGTGTCATGTCATTTCTATTGCAATTAATAATTTTGTGACCAAATATGTTGCAAAAAAAATAACCTCCCTTAAAGAAACCTGAGTACTTGGGAGCTGATGGTCTTTCAGTGGAGCGACTATTTTCTCGAGAAAGAAACAATTTTCTTCTACAATTGGCTGCAACATGTCCATAATTATGACATATAAATCATTCAACATTATTAATCATAGGAGAAAATCAATTGACACTTCTTTAGTAGAATAAAATGATTTCTTTTAGGGATTCATGATATTTGGTTGTTGATCAGGTTGGCTTCTTATCTCTTTGTTAAATACTTTAGGTTTTGCATTGTTACCCTTTGGATTATTATCACTAGATTGTGAACTAGATTATCCTTTAACAATTCCATAAAAACAAGTCCAAATTTAATAGTTGGAGACCTTTGACTACTAAGAATAATATCCAAAATCCTAGTACTATCTTGAAATCTAAAATTTTTATCTTTTTCTTCTAATTTTCCTTTTAAAATGTTTACCTCAACTTCCATTTTTTGATATTTATTTTCCTTTTCTAGATACTACTTCTTCATAACTTCTTCAACCCCTCTTCCTTCTTCTACTTGCTCCTTTAGTTTGAGAATCTCTTCTTTCAACCCACTTTATTTTTCTTCAAATGCTTGAAGTATTTCTTCATTCCACTTATCTAATTTTTCAAGATCTACCTTTAGAGAGACGATCTCAACTTCAATACCTTCACAATATTGGTTATATTCCATAGCAACATTTACTATTTTAATATGATCCTTGTTAGCATATACCTGCAATTTATATTTAAGATTAACAATATTTTTCAAATAAAGATCAAATTTTGTTCTAAGATCATAAATTTATTCTAACCCGTCGTCTTCTGAATCAATAACTTCATCTGGAATCATGCAAGTTTTTTTATCATCATGTTAATTCTTTGACACATTGTTAGGGATAAGATTACCTGATAGTTTCCCTAATGAGAAATATTCTTTTGTAAATTGTTCAAGAATTGCTTGTGGATTATCCTATGCTTGTTTTGCAGTTGTATAATACATAAAATTATTTAGTACTGAATCAAATATGCTAAAAAATATGACACGCAATGCTTACTGTTCTTTTGTACTTCCTCATCTGATGGGGTAATGTTGGTGTAGCCATTGCATACTAGATACCAAACATCAAGGTTCATTAGATTAGACTTCATATGTTCTTTCCAGTGTTGATAATTACATTTAATTAGCATAGGCACATTTGCATTGACCATCATTTCTGACTTGCTTTGATCTTTTACTTCTAGAGGAATTATTTATGAATTTAACTGCTCTTTAGAGTGCTTACTTTCACTTTTACCCATGAGCGCAAGTTTAGTTGATTAACTGTCATCATCACTATCATAATTATTGCATAGAAAAGGAAATGGAACACAATTAGAACAAGAGCCCATACCTGATAATTATTTGTTACCATATTCTTCATTCCTAATCAATATAAAGCGGGGTGCTCCCAAAATTGAATATTTGCTTAAATTTGTAACTGTCACTGCATCTGATATATCATTATCATCCTTTCTTAGAGCTATCTTCTTCTTTCCCATCATCTTGATAGATGTCCTTCAAGTGATCAAGCTTCTTCTAAAGAACCTAGCTCTTATACCAATTGTTGGGAAAACTATTTTGGGGGGCGGGGGGGGGGGGGTGAATAAATATTTAAAACTCACTTAATTTTTTTTTTCTTATTCATATTTATGTATATGACTTTACTAAAGTAAACCCGAATATGTACGTGACTGTTATGCAGACAACTAGCATATATCCAATCAACTTACTTTTCAGTTAATTCATCATATGTTTAACTTGAACCAGTGTATCAATATCTCACTAAGCATTAATTAAATAGTAACAATGTGTAGTAAGCAAAAAATAAACCATCCCACATAAGAAAGACACTTGAACACCAATATTTTTAGGTGAAAACCCAATGTAGGAGAAAACCACCGTCGTTGTCAACTTTGTTTTCCTTCTATTATAAAGAAACACTTCTTGTAATCTTGTATTGGCGCAAAAGCATACCAGCACACAGGCACCCACTTACATAAGGCTACAACCTTCCCTCATTCTACAACACCCACTGGAAAGGAGCTCCAACACCTTGATATCGTTTACCAACACCCACCTGAAGGGAGCTCCTACCCCCTGATTTGATTTAATAGCTACTACTGGCAGGAAGATTTGACTTCCTCACTGAAGGCTCCAACCTTCAGCACCACCATGGACCACGTTGCATAAATTTTCACACTAGATCCACCTGATTCAATCCAACACATCTTGTAGGCCACTTTTCATCAAATTTCAGACTAGACCCACTACCATAATTTAATCCCAATATCAAATATCAAAACTAAAAATGATCACTACAAAAAATCAATCATTCATTGAACCAAATGGATCAACAAATCACTGAACTAGCTGAGACTCAAATCAATCAAATTATTCTCAAATAACCAAATTATTTAGATCATTATAAATCCATTCAGCAGAATACCAATATTGAACCCAAAAACAACATCAACTCACCGAACCAACTGAAAAACCATGATAAAAAAAATCTTAGAATACATATGCTAATTTACTTTAGAAAATATGTGTGTATACATAACTTCCTTGAAGCATACCCACATACATATCTCAAAACACTGAACCCTGAAACCAAATAATTTTCATTCTGAAATAAACTTCGAGTCATACAAAGAATGACTGAATCATCCTGAAATAATCACATAACGATCATTGATTTTCAATCACATATAGCTAGTAGCATCATCACTCTTCAACATATAAATCCTCAATCAATTCAATTTCAAACATCACTATTAAACTAAGATCAACATGAAGACTTCATTGATAGAGAGCAGAAAACACAACAAGACTGATTAGACTGATCATACATCATATTCAACAAAACCCTAGTTTATATACCTGCTTTCCATAAAACACTTTTTCATGGATACACACTTTTTTGGAATAATACCCATGTACAGATCTGTCCAAACTGCCAAATCGACACGCGACTTACCAAGATGAGACTCGTGTATGTACATGCCTTTCAGGTTGTAAAAATCGCAGATGAACATGCCATTCAGTTATTAAACATGTGTACATATATGCAACTATTGACTTGTACCTTCATTTCACATCAGACCTTCATAGAGAACCCATATCTCGGCATACATAATAAAACATGTGTCAAACATTAATTTCAAAATCCAGACCAATCTATTCATAAATTATCAATGTAGAGCCATTTCAGATCTATTGGATCTGATCCGTCATCAAACTCTCAGGTGCATATTTAATTTTAGATTAAGCAATTCATCAATATCCCATTACATGCACACTTGCTTCAGACCGAACTGTCCTTCAATTTCCCATTAAAAAATTTTGATCTTCATATTGTTATATAGCTTATGCGTTATCCAATACCACAGGTCAAAACCATACTAAGGTTGATGGTATTCTTTGATAGTATCAAATATTCGTTGTTGGGCTCAATACTATGGGCCAAGGGCCATGGTAAAGAACCTTGGTATTTAGAATACCATGGTGTGGAAACTGTATGTGATTTTTCTTCTACATACCCATATGCATATGTGGCTTTTCTTCATAGGAACCCTTGTGTACTTCTCAAAACATCATCTTCATTATTATTTTGTCTCTAAATTTTTATTCCTTTGTCCAAACTTTCTGTTACATGTGTAGACACATCTTGTTATCATCATGTTGACATATTCACCAAGTAGGTTGTTATCAAGGAAAACTCATTAGATAGGTTTTCATGAAGGACAACACATTTTTCATAATGCCAAAATAATCTCATTTTAATTACCCTCTCTAGCAGTCCATTCCCATGTGATATGAGGAATATTAAACAAGGGAGTGATGGAGATACCATGGTGAGTGAGGAAAATGTATCTTTAGGGAATGGGAAGTTAATTTTATGGCTTTGGGAACCTGACTCAAGTGAGGCGAGCTTGTAGTCACACATGGATATGTTCTTATGAATGGAGATAAAATGGTGTATAGGAGGCCCAAATTCATCAATGTCAGATAAGTAACATCTAGAAATTTTCATCGATTCTCTGAGTATTGAGAGAAAGGTGGCTTCATTTCGCTGAGCCATGAACACTTGGGAATATTGGGAATTTTATATGGAGCCTCCGGAGGCTCTTATGATTTTGTGGATTTTATATCTCAGGGGGAATTCCAGGCTTGGTTGTGTCAAGAGCGTAAGGAAAACATTTTTTTGATTCAAAGGTAAATTTATCCATTTTTTGGCTCAATTTTCTTGGAGCTCCATTGAATAACCCTTGGTGTTCCTAATTTTTTTTAATTATAATCCATATAAAGGTCGATGTGGTGTTTTGGGAAGGGGTGATCTAGTCTTGCATTTCTTTCCAGGATCAATCGAGTATTTTCCTTTGACATAGGTAGATGGGTTATCTAATCTAGCTATGAACTACTTTTCCTATATTTGTTTTGCGTCATGACATCTATCACCTATGAATTCTAGTTCTTATACTATTTCTTCTATCTCAACTATCTGTGACCATTTTCATAGGGACCATGAAGAGATATATGAATTGAAAGTCCTAATGTACAAGCACCAAGAGGTAGATAAAGTCCAAACAAAATCAATGGAGGCCCAACAAAATAAAATTAGTTAGCTAGAGGATGAAGTGGAGGCTCTGCGCAACATTATCATGGAGTTTCACATCTAGCTCAATCATCCTCTGAGCCCTCGAGGTGATCATCCTCAGGGATTTGATCTCAATCATCCTGCATAGGATTCTGATTTTAATTAATTGTAATGGTAGGAGGTAAGTGTATGTGGATGATGTTCCAATTTTGTTGCATATATACATCTAGAATGATAAGAGTACTTAGTTGGTTTGGGGCTTTTGGTGAAATTTGGGATGGGGTAGATAAATGCAATTTGTAATTCCAAATTCCCAAGAGAAAATCAACAATGTAACTCTCTCGAGTATTTTTAACAAATGGGCGTGGACATAATGAAAAAAATACTCATTTTTGCTAAAAAATGAATTGCATTGCATTGCCAACTAATTAATGAATTGCATTGGAAACAATCATTGAGTTTCAGAGACATCATTGTTTTGTTTTATATTTATTTTAACAATGATCCATGTTGATGAGATAAAGATAGGTTTTCTCTAAATATGAGAGAAGAAAACTTAATGTCTGTCATCATTTAGAGAAAACATTATAATGTTTACTTATACCTTTTATTACCAAGCTGATATTTAGGAAAAGGGAACAAAATAGAGCATCACAATTAGTTATGTGCAACTTTTGCAAAAATAGTGAAAATCTTTGAATCTCATAATAGTAGAGCATCTCAACAGAGATGAATTCCACGAAAATTAACTTTAGATCAAATATCAAGACTTAACATCCATGAAATCTCGCACATGAAAGAAGCATAACTAACGAAATAGTCTAATAAACACCACAATAGGAATCTTTGACATGAAATATTTAATATTTCTTTCTTGAAAATATTATTAATCTTAAAAATAAAACACACACATTATAAGTCTGTTTAAAAAAAAACAACCCTTGGTTATTCATTTTTCACATGTTTATAGAAGTTTACAAACTAAAATCCATAGTTTTAGGGTAGTTTTAATTAAAAAATACTAAATATATATGTATATATATTTAATCTATTAAAACTAAAATTGAAAATACATTTACAAGTAAAAAATGATGCGTTGATAATTCATGACAACAAAAAGTGGCCTTGTAGCTTTGAATTTTGCTGAATATGTGGATTGAAACAATTCATTGATAAATTGCAACAAAATTTGGAGAATCCCTTGTTTCTTGCCTCAAAATCCTACTTTGATGTTGATTGATCCGATAAAAATGGAAATTTCCCTTTGATCTCTATGTTGTGCTCATCAAGATAGTGCTTTTTGTGCAATAGATATCCTCCATAAATATTTTGAAAAAATCCATATCCTTATCGCCTTCAAAACGATGTTTCCAGGGAGTACGATTCAAGTGTTAACACAATATTTGGGTATATGTATTTTCAAAATCAAAATAGTGAAAGTGATTTTGAAACAATTGGTAGAATTTTCAAAAATTTATCAAAGGTCAGCGATGCTAAAACATTTAACAGTGTTATAAAAAACAGATATAAAATGAGTGCCACCAGAACATTTAATAACACTATTATTATCTTTTTCTGTTGCATCTTATAAAAGGTACATGTTTCTTGTTTCAGTCTATTTTGTCTTTTTTCTTTTCTTGGAATTGGGGACCTATTTTTCTCTTTTACTATGTTTATGGGTCTTCTTCTTCTTAGAGGAACTTGAAGCTTCCTCCTTGTTGATTAGAAAATCCTTCATAGGTATATCATCAATAACATTGACTTGCTCTTTCAAAGCTAGATTTTGTTGCAATTTAGAGTTCAACATAATGTTGAACCAGTAAATTGTACATGCAAGAAGCTATTTATCCATGATATTATGCCCGATTAAGATGACCATACAATAGAAAGAATGACTAAGAAAATTAAATAAAAGTTCCCAAACCAATTTTCCATGCAACCAACTTCTATGCAATTTCTAATGTTAGAAGGATAAGCAAGTACTTTTCCTCCTCGAAAGTTGGTGAAGGGCTTTGGGCTTGATGCAAAATATTTTCACTCCAACAAAGTGATCCTTTTCATTTGTGTTTGATCCAAAGCCCGCACACAAACAAAAATAGACAAAGATGACAAGTGATCCCATGGAGAAGATTGTTAACTCAAAACATCAAGAAATACACATGTAAATCACTGCAAATGCTAATATAAAGGAAATTAATATGGATTTATATTAAACATATAAATGGGAATACATTAGCATACCTCTAGCTTTTTGATGAAGAGCGAAACCCAGTATAAGCAGGTTCAACTTTCACTTAATCAAAATGAACCTGCCCATTTCATTTCCATGTCGAAATGCAGATTCATAACCCCAAAACTCGATCCTGGACCTATGGGTTATAGGCCCACTCTATTTCCACTGCGCCACTCTGATGCATTTGAAAACACCTGCTGGTCTTCATCTTGAACCCTTAACATTACTTGGGTTAAAACTCCTGATTCGACTAGAGCCAAGACACCAGCAATCGAACATACCTTAGATTTCCCACACTTAACCAACTCGCATTTAATAAATGCGATACATTGAACCCCAATTATAAATCTAGCCCATTCGTTCAAAGGATTGATTCCTTGTAACATTTAACTGTTCAAAATATTGACATGATATTTATTCGGCCCCACACATTCAAATGTTCAAAAAACATTTATCGATCAAGGAAACGCTAGCTCACCTTACGTTAACTTCCATGTAGCTTCAAACACAAGAGCCATCGGATCTCTTGGACTTACGATCGAACAGAAATCGCGCAAGTTCTAGCTTCGTGACTTAATAATCAGAAATATCGCGATAAAAGTGGTTTTAGGATACCACTAATTTCCACGCATCATCTAATGGATGATATTGCGTTCTTTCAAGAAAATCTTCTTACGGCCTTAAAGGCTACGCGACACCGATGGTATTTCTCACAAAAAATCTTACTTCAAAACGCTGCAAATAGAGCTTAAACCCATAAGCTTTCACGCTGCATTCGAATGAAACCATTCATCTCTGTCTTACGATGCAAATCTACCTCACCGATTCAGTTCAACCAAACCGATTTCGATGTCGATTTAACCACACCCAATTGCAAATTAAAACTCTAACGGTATTGGATCGGACTCTACAAAACAAAGTTTCAATACATTTCAATAATCAGAGATTTAAAACCATTACATTCCTTCATAACATCATCGATTTCCTGTATGTTGGCTTTAACACAGAAATCGGTATCGATTTCTTCCAATCGATTCCTTTCTCAATTCCGTTCAGCAATTCTTAAGATGGGTTATAGTAATAACAATTGAACTCTGAAAAAGACCAGAACCTCATCAATTCTTATCAAACCTTCAAACAAAAATTTAAAACGCATTCAATACTGATTTAAGGCAAGTGTATAAAATACAACTACCTTCTCATTGTTATAAACTAGCAATTATAATCGATTTAATTGATCTCAAACAAAGAGCATGACTCGATACAATTAATCCACCATCATCTGCGTCTACACTATAACACCATATAAATATTAGATTGCCATCGATCCTGTAAGGATCGATGGTCAATAAATCACTAAAATTAACTTATACATGAAACTACGATTTAACCATATTTAACTCATAGAACCATATAACAATATTTCATATTTATATACAGACACAGTTACAACTCGGCATTAGATCTAAGGCATTTCAGCCTTAGCCCAAATTCTCCTTCATTCACATTGTGTTCACTCCCGTCTCACACATTACAGGATCACTGTTTATATTACAAAGGTTCGTGAATCGGTTGAGATCCCCAAATCTCTTCTGAAACTTCTCAAACAACCCTTCATCTTCTCAAACGCACACATGGCAGATCATTTCACTCAATCAGTTACAAAAATTCAGTATCGGTTCAAACAAATTTTGCCCCAAATTTGCATGACTGTTCGCATACCTGCCTTTTCAGCTTTAGATTCGAACTTAATTCAAATATGTTTGGATGCCCTTGCATCAATTTTATACTCCTCTCCTCATTCTGACAAAGTATCCCCACTATAATGAATCAGGAATCACAATGGAATGAAGCCCTCAAATCTAAATAAAAAAGGCAATGTAGACTCTATAAAACTCACTCTCTAAATCTCTATCTCTCCAAAACTAGCCTCACTCTCTAAGATGGCCCAATATAAATAGGAAGAAGAGGACACCAAGGAGGATGAATGCAGATGCTTAGGACCAAGGTAAGTTAAAGAATATTCTCGATAATGATTCCCAGACAACTTGAATAGATAGGATAAGATGATGATTTGATATGATCTCCTAGGAACTATAAGTCTCTAGAAAAAATCTTTGAACCACACAAAAAAAAAAACGAAATCTAGGTTATAACCACACACAAAGTTTGTCCTATGTGCGGTTGGACAACCAGATACACTGGATGGGATCCTTTCGATTGGGGTGTACCAATGTGAAAAAGAATGGTCAAGGCCCAGAAAAAGGGAAACAACATAATGACTTAGAGGTACTAAGCGTAGAGATAAAAATAGGCTGATAACATATGCCCCCTAATGTATGAGGTCAAAAGAGTAACTAATGGCCAAAATACATTATAACAGAGCTCAAAGGTAAAAATATAAGGGAGGAGATAAAGCCAAGAACTCATATCAGAAGACACCTGAAGATGAAGTCTGATATGTGTTGATAACATCCCTAAGGCAGTCATACCCATGCTTGGTTAGAATGTGATACTAAACATGGTCACCAAAACATACACTGCAGATCCATGACATGAAATGCTAGAACATGTCCACGAATAAATAAACATTGCATCCATGTGACTCAATACATAGAGCATATCCACTAGAAAATAAAATGTGGATCTATGTCAAAGTATTTATCAGTAACACTATGGACACATAACAAATAGGAGGTTCCCTAGAATAGTCCTCAAAGTGCATAAAGGATACATAAATATAATGCATCCTGGGGAAGGTTCCATATAAGAGGGAAATGTCCATACCCTAGGATATTCAACATAATCCCAATGGTATGAAGCTACAACATGTGAATATATGTGTAGATGTTGAGCACGGTTGAAACCACCTGATTACCAGCCAATGAGGTAAATTAGTAACAAACATGAGGGAATGCATTAATGAGGAAAGTGGACCCCAAGGTACCTACTACAGTCCACCAATTGTGAATAAATGAGCTAACATCAAACACCAACGAACTCGATTGTGTTAAATTTTCCCAAAGGGCTATATTTTTATTTGATTTGATAATTTCATTTCATTATTTCGATATTAAATTCACCCCATAATATCATAACGCTATTCATATTTACATAATTATTCAAGAACATATGCAACTATATATAAAGAACAACATCATCATCAATGCATCATAACATAAAGGAACAATAGAAGAAAAACATTCACACTTAGAGACACCAGGATTGATTGGAAACCAGGGAAAAACCCACTATGGAAAAAACCCTATAAAATTATTCTTCTTATTAGATTTTCATTGAATGGTTCAACAAGAGACAGTACAATGATACATATCAGCAACCATAAAAATATCCAAAAAAATTAACTAAACAATATCCATGAGATGAACCCAACGAAGCATATACTCAAAACCATGATTTAGAAGATTATGATCAAATGTCACTGACTGTGGTCAATTGCTGAACCCTGTGGTCAACAAGAGAAATCCATAGTCAATTGGGAAACAAACCCTAATCCCAACTGCACCTAGAGAGTGACGTTCATGTGAGTGAAACCCTCTAGCCACACACATAAGCCTACGAGCCTGCAATTATGAATGAAATTTACTTATGTCATTCCTGCATTCTAGAACCAAAGAAAAACCTTGGATACATGCGAGCTTCAAACCCTACCATTTCGAACCTATGTGAGCTAATCTCCATGAACCTGCCTCAGACCTGTGTGAGCCAAAAAAAGAAGGAGAAATGATCCAAGATGATGTCTAAAAGAAGTTGAGGTCACTTGTAATTAAAACCTTCTAAGGGTGTCCAATTTTCTTTAGGGATGACCTGATCAAATATGCACATGTGGGATTGAATTAAAAAATTATACTTTCACTTGTTCAAATTGAGCGCTTCAATAGTCAAAATTTGTCCTCTCGAAACGAGGAATCTAGTCCCATGGTTGTACTTTGTTACTGAGCTTCCAAATTAACACTCCCTATCATTTATGTAGAAATTCCAACTGCATCATATATTCATCATAATAATCATGTCATCAAATCATATCCAATCTCAAGTATCTCATCATCAAATTCTATCACTGCTTATTTATTCTCATCTCTTGATTATTCTTGCTTATATATGTATTTTCCCTGATCATGTTTTGAACATTCATGAATCTAAAAGAAGAATAATTTGATATCGGAGGGGATCCTAAACTTCCAACCTCTATCCATTAGGTAGCTACCTATACTACTCAAAATAAGTGCCAGTGGGGAGCCCAATGCTACTACCCAGGAAACATTGGAGGGGATCCAAATATATGACCTACATCAACATCAGAGAGCCTATCTCTATCTAGAACAACATTAGGGAACACATCTCAACTTGAAACCACATCGGGGAGCTTAGTCTCAACCCAGAATCTCATGGGGGAGAAAAACATCTTCAACCCCATATCGAGTAATAGGTGATATAGGGGAGCACATCTCAACCCATCCTAATTCCAACTGTTATTCCCAATAATGGAACTCAATAGTCATGGGGAAGAACACCTACATCATAATCCGAGCTTGGGTTAGATACTTGACTTACAAAAGTTAAGGATCATACACCCGTAAGCCTCCTCAACCCGTTGGCCAGACAAGGAGGGAAAATCCCAACAAACCCAAATTGTGGGTATGATGCCAAGTGGGGTATACTATTTGAATACCAATATAGGGGAGAAACATCTCCAAACCTATGGATGAAATATATGGGAGAAACATATTCAACCCTATTTTACATAGATCCCTCAACCCCAGGAGCCCTCCATCTCAATTCCTCACCGTAGGAGCTTAGACAGGTTGGGAAAAGCTGGCTCACTATTCTCAAAAAATCATGCTCTCTATAGATTAGAAACATATCATCATGGTCATATTTGGTATAATATTAATCATCATGTCACAATAGGAGCAGTATCATGTTCATACAAGAAATAAAATCAAACATTCTATTAGAATAAAATATATATCACAAAAAGGATAACTTATTCATACCCCTCTCACGGACGCAACAAGCACAAGCCTAAGCTTGTCTCGTACAACAAGATCGAATGAAGATATTTTGGTACCATCTATGTATGGGATTCTATGCCAATCAAATCAAATTCATCGGTATCACAATGTATCCTTGTTATATCCAGATGATCAGGGGGATCGATTTTATGCTAATTTTTTTTATGTTTTCATAATGGATTGAAACTAGAACAACCACGTAGGTCTCATCATTACGAATATGATGTAACTTTTTTTTCTCAAAACTGAGACCGTATGCTCCTCTAATCAAGTGTTGTTAATTTTGGGAAACAAATAAAAAAATGTTTTTTGGTGGTACAGGGTTGCACAATGAGCTGTCTATATTATTGACTGGACCCTCACATGGTAAGATGATATGTCATCTTTGGCCAATGGATGTGTGCCACTTGGAAGGACACTATTGGTTCATTTTTCATGTAATCTGATTAGTTAATTGACATGGTGTGGTGGACCAACCAAAGGCTACCACATGGCCTCCTGGTGGCCACTAAAATTTTGGTTAGCCCGAATAGTAGCCCCACGGATTTGAACACGAGAACAACCTCCACATAGCCAATACCTATAACCATATGTGATACATGTGTTTCTTAACCCCTAAGGGTCTCACTCCTGTTTAAATTTTATTTGTTATGGCATCAGGGATTGGGACTGGGGTTAACCCCAAACCCCCATCCATAAACTAGGGTTAGGAGCTAACCCAAGCCCGACATGTTATATGTTATAACCCACTTAACCTAATGTTTGAAATGAAATATGCGATGGTGGATAAACCATATTATAACCCACCATACCCAAAGTTTATACAAACTCATATTGGCGGAGTTAACCACTAGGTCAACACAAAATTTTAAGAAGTTGGACGACATTCACATGCAAGTGCGAAGATTTTAGTGTTATTATTCTGGAACCCATAGTTTTCAACTAATTTGGCGGTCCCAATACATTGTTCACATGTGGCAGTTATATTTTTTTGCCTCAATAAAATTTCGCACTAGGAGGAAAAATCCAATGGAGCCTGAGATCAACAACGGATATCACATGACATGGCTCAAATTTAGCCAGGTATAGGCCTATCCAACGCGATTAAGGAGGAAAAATTTTTCCTCCTTGCCGGTGAGAATCCCACTAGCGTGAGGCCAAAATCTCTCCCATGTGGCTAGAAATGGCACAATTTGTCACCTAAGGCTGGAAAAAGGGAAAATTGCAGAACGAATAGAAGGAAAACTTGGGGAGATCATATCTGATTTAATTTTTAGCACTTTTGGGAGCATAAAGAAGCTATACATGGGTTTTTGAGTGTTTAGGAGCCATTGGAGCCATATTTGAAGCAATTTGAGAATTTTAACTTGATGTAAACACCATTGTTTTGAGCATAATGAAATAGGCCCAACCATTGGAAGTTGTACTAGGAGATGTAGCCTAAGAGGGGTGAACTCCTTCATCACTTTCTAATTTTTGTTTACTATTATGGTGATTTTGTCTTCTATTTTCTACAAAAACTGAACTTTTAATGCATGTTTATGTGTTTATGAATTTGACATAAGAGGCTAAAAACCCCTAATTTATGCACTTGTAAAACTTGACATAATCATAAAACTTTCATATATAGATCAATTTTCTATCAGAGCTAGAGTTATTTTTTGTTGTGAGGATTTAATTTGTTTGCAAGTATTTCTGATGCTTCCAAGGTTGAAGCTCAAGAGTGTTGTGAAACTAGCTCCAAAAATAGAAGAAACGAGATATAAACGCCTTAGAAATAAGCCACTCAGAGGAGGCAACCTCCAATACATTACATGAATGAACAATTATTGGATGATACAAATTACAAAACCTCCTTTCTATAGGAGTCCATGGGGCCACAATTTAATCCTATTGGGGCCACAATGTAATCCTAGCTGCCCTAACAATAATAATTTAAGGGCACAATAATAACAATATGGGGGTTACAAGGGTACAATAATAACAATAAGGGGGTTACGCTAACAACAATAAGGGTCTATACTAGTAATATAGGGACCTAACATGCCCCTCTCCTTCAAAAAAAGGGTTTTCCTCAACGCTTGAGTAGCTCTGGGTGCTTCTGTATCAAATTCTCATCCTCCCATGTAGAATCTTCAATGGGTAAGTTCTTCCACTTGATGAGATACTTTGAAATTGATCGATTCCGTAGCTGTTGAGTTCTTGTTTCCGTGACCACTTCAGGTTCCAATATGATTTTTCCTTCCTCATCAAGTTCTAGAAATATTGTTTGAACTGGAATATTTTCACCTATAACCTTCTTTAAGCATGAAACATGGAAAATTGGATGCACTTGTGAAGAAGCAGGAAGCTCCAATTTGTATGCCATAGTACCAATCTTTTGCAACACCTTGTAAGGACCATAATACTTTGGTGATAATTTATTATCCTTATTAGCTTGCTAGAGGGACAATTGTTTGTATGGTTGTAGCCATAAAAATACTGAGTCTCCTACATCAAAATTTCTCTCGCTGCGATGTTGATCTTCCTGTTGTTTCATTCGATTTTGTGCCAAATTCAGGTTGTACTTTAAGAGTTGGAGAACTTCTTGTTATGCTCGATGTGATCTTCCATTGCTTGAACCTTCGAATTTTCTCTTAAAGATGATGTGATGGATGGTGGATGATATCCATAAAGTGCCATAAATGGGGTCATTTTTGATGCAGTATGGAAGGAAGTGTTATACCACCATTTAGCGAGAGGCAACCACTTGACCCATTGTGTTTGTTTATCAGATACAAAACAAAGAAGGTATCCTTCCAAACATTTATTTACTATCTCAGTTTGACCATCGGATTGAGGATGATAAGATGAGCTATGAGCTAATTGAGTACCCAAACAAGAAAATAACTCTATCCAAAAATTTCCAGTAAAAATGGGATCTTTGTCACCCACAATAACCCTTGGGTTTCAATGTAGCTTTTGAATTGTGTCCATAAATGTAGTAGCAACTGTACTTGCTTTAAATGGATGAGATAATGCACAAAAGTGTGCATACTTGGTAAGTCTATCAACTACCACCATGATGAAACTGTTTCCTTTGGACTTAGGTAAACCTATGATAAAATCCATTGAAATATCCTCCCAACGTTGACTTGGAATGGATAAAGGTTGTAGAAGACCCGGGGTCTTAATTGCCTCAACTTTATTTTGCTGGAAAACCAAACATTCCACCACAATATTTTGAATATCAGATTTAAGGCCATCCCAAAAAATTATTTCTTCACCCTGTGGTAAGTTTTTAAAAATCCCGAGTGTCCTCCTAAAGGAGAAGTGTGCAATTAAAAAATAAGCTTTTGTTTTAGTTGGGAATTCTTACAAAGATATAAGCGATCTTTGTACCATAAGGAATCATTTTTCCAACTAAATGTATCATATGTACTAGGATATTGCTGCAACTTTTGAATGAGTGTCCACACTTCTTCATCCTTCTTCCATTCATCCTTGCTTCGGTTATCCAATCTGGTTGGATAATAGAAATGGCACAAAGCAATGCTTCGACCTTTTCATTCTTTCTTGAGAGTGCATCTGCAACAAAATTTAGCTTCCATTTTTTGTAGATTATTTCAAATTCATAACCCAACATCTTTATGACCAATTTTTGATGCTCTTCTGAAGATAGTCTTTGTTCCAAAAAGTGTTTAAGACTATCATGATCAGTTTTTACCTTGAAGTGTCTTCCCATTAGGTAAGTTCTCCATTTCTTTAGTGCATGCAGGATTGCTAACATTTCCTTCTCATAAATAGGTTTTTGTAAATACTTTCCTTTGATTGGACGACTTTCAAAAGCAATGGGTCTTCCTTCCTGCATTAAAACTGCACCAATTCCATTTCCTAAGGCATCACATTCCACAATAAAGGTTTTTGTGAAGTCTGGCGTAGCTAAGACCGGTGCTAGGCACATTGCCTCTTTAAGATGTTCAAAGGCCTTACTTGCTTCAGGAGTCCATGAAAATGCATCTTTCTTCAATAATGTTGTTAGAGGTGCTGCTATTCTCCCATAATTCTTAACAAACTTGCGATAATACCCTGTTAACCCGAGAAATCCTCGCAAATGCTTTATGGTTGTGGGGACTTTCCATTCCTTAATGGCCTTAATTTTGTTAGGGTCTACTTTAACACCCTCGTGAGATACAATATGACCCAGATATTCCACCTCTTGTACTCCAAAGAAACATTTGGATTTTTTTGCATATAATTGCTTCTCCTGCAATAGTTTGAGCACCCTGTCAACATGTTCAACATGATCCTTCCAAGACCTGTTGTAGATTAGTATATCATCAAAAAATACTAGCACAAATTTTCTAAGGAAGGGTTTGAAAATGGATTTCATCAACCCTTGAAATGTAGAAGGTGCATTGGTAAGGCCAAAAGGCATGACCAAAAATTCATAATGACCCTCATGAGTTCGAAATGTTGTTTTCGGAATATCTTCAGTCTTCATTCTAATTTGATGATATCCTAAACAAAGATCCAACTTGGTAAAATAAATTGCTCCATGTAATTCATCCAATAATTCATCAATGACAGGAATGAGAAATTTATCTTTAATGGTGAGCTTATTGAGCTCCCTATAATCAGGACACATGCGCCATGATCCATCCTTCTTGTGTACCAATACTACATGAGCATAGAAATAACTTTGACTAAGTTGAATTATACCCGCCTCTAACATTTCTGCAATCATACGTTCAATTTCGCTCTTATGGACATAAGGATATCTATAAGGCCTGATGTTTGGAGGAACACTTCCTGGAATCAAATGAATAGCATGATCATGATCATGAATAGGTGGGAATCCTTTGGGAGTTTCAAAAACCTTGGAATGATTGTCCAAGACTTTTTGGAGATCTGCAGAAATAGATTATTTTGATGTTGGAACTTCTAGTGAGCATAATTGTGCTATTATGCCTTGTTGTTCTTTATTTAGAAGTTTTTTCATGACATTAGAGCTTATTATCTTTCGCGGCTTCCCTGCAATACCCTATAATTCGACTTCCTTTCCTTCTAAAAAAAATTTCAAGAAAATTTCAAGAAAATTAAAAGCTACCGTCCCCAAAGATTGTAAGCATTGTACTCCTAGTACAACATCAGCACCTCCCATAGGAATGGAAAGCATTGGAATATTCAATACATATTCACCCATGGTTAGCTTGATATTATGGCATTTTCCAGAGAAATTTATATTTCCTCCGTTTGCAACCATCACTTGACATTTTGATGCTGGGTATAGGAAACAATTCAATTCCTTAACTACCTTACAATGAATAAAATTATGGGTACTACCTGAATCAATCAACACTATTACCTTTTTCTTCTTGATATGTCCTTCTATCTTGAGAGTTTGAGGAGTGGTAATTCCTGCCGATGCATTACACAATATGGTCAGACTCATTTCTTCCTCTTCTAGGGTTGGTTCCTAGTGTATATCCTCTTCTTGTTCATTTTCTTATTCCTCTTCACAATCTATGTAAAATAATTTCTTCTCAGCACACTTATGACCTTTAGTGTATTTTCTATCACAACTGTAGCAAAGCCCTTTTGCTCTTTTTTCTTCCAATTTTTGTGGTGTCAACCTTGTAGGTTGTGGAAATCTAAGAGTAGCAACACTTCCCTCTTTATAGAAGTGAGTGGTAGGCTTCCTTGTCGCCATAATTTTACATTCAATTTTTCTTGCCAACCTGAATGCCTTCTCCAATGAATCAGGTTCCAAAACGCGAACTTCATGTTGGATGTTATCCTTTAAAGTAACTATGAAGAGATCAATCCTGTGTTCCTCTGGAATATCAGTTACCCTTATATTCAATTTTTGGAAGTCCTCAATGTGCTCCCCCACTAAACCATTTTGTTTGAGATTTATCAATTGGCTAAAGAAGGTGTTTCTCTTTGTATCCTCATAATGTGCTATCATTTCCTCCGTTAAAATTGACCAAGTGACAATTTTTTTACTGGAGCAAAGCCATCGATACCATAGAAATGTATATTGTTCTAAATGTAAAGTTGCAATGCGTACCTTTTGTGTGTTTTTCACATTATTGAGATCAAAATGTTGCTCCATCCGTAGTATCCATGTTACATGATCCTTTCCATCAAACTTCCTCATATCCATTTTTGGAATATGGTGGTTCTTCTCGCCAACATTAGAGTTTATGAAATCATGATTAGCATTTATTTTGTTCTCATCATGAGTTTCCTCTACTATATTTTCACCATTAGGAAACATTTGTTGTATCAAATTTGTCAAACCTTCCATGTATTCTTTTAGATCATTCTTCATGTTTTCCATTTTTTCATCGATTGTAGCTTCCATGTCATCCATCTTAGATTCCATGCTAGCTTCCATGCCATCTATCCTAGCTTCCATGCCATTCTGCAAACCATCCATCTTAGATTCTGTTGGGGTTCCCATGTTTTGGCAAGTTTGGCAATACCAAAAGATGAGACAACATTAGAACCACTTTCAGACCTCAAGATCTAGCCCTCCTGGGTCCAGAGAGGGATCTCTCTGTATAGGAAAATGTATATGTCTTTGAAGCTTTGTTTTAAGGTTTTAGGCTAGTTATAGGCACATGTTTGTTTGTTTTTTTAATTGTTTGTTTGGTTGTTGGGAATCAGGAAGGAAGGGTTCAGTATGAGACAAGGATGAATAGAGAAGAATTTAGGTAAAGGAGAGATGATTCAAAGAATAATCAAGACCACTGGGCAATGGAGTCAGGAAAGGGTTTACTTGCTATTCAATACGCAGGCTTTCAGTTGGGCTAGTCATCTAAAGCATTGGATCTTAAAGATCATAGTGTGGCACGAAATGGTAAGAAAGAAGGTGAAAGGAAAGGAAACCTCCAAGGTGGCCCTTAGGAGAAAAATCTAGGGACAGTAAATTCCATTAGACACCTGTGATCCAACTCCTAAAGGTTAACTCTTTAGACAAAGGAAACATTAAAGATTTAAACACAAAGGTGAAGTCTTGCGATCAGAGAGAGACTTTGAACTCTCAATGCTTCGGCATCCAACTTAGGGGAACTTAGAAAGTTTCAATTAATCAAAAAGGACCCTAGTGAGACAGAAACAACGTTCTAAACTCCCAACATCCCAATTCTTTCAATTAAAACCCAACAAGAACATCTGAGGACAGATTGATTAATCCATACATCAGCTAGCAGATAATATTAACTACTACACTGGTTAAATTAACTTAAATAAGTACTCAGATAACACATACAGTAGAAAACATCGAAGGTAGGGGGAGCAGAAACATAGGGTACCATGCGAGGGTAAATCCTATGCCAGATTTCTTATGCATACCAGAAGAAATGAAATATGATGAATCACAAAGGGAAACATAGACAGAGATAGAAAAACATCACCGCTGCTTTAAATAAGGATCCAAAGAAATGTGCTTGTCATATTAAAGAGCAACACCAGTCATGTACAACATTTCCAACAGCTTGATATTCAGTCTGAAAACATCTTCCTTAGCCTATTACACCCCCCCACAGAGTAAACTACATTCTAAGAGAAAGTACCTACATTTCCATAGATATCTGACCAAAAAATTTACAATGAGTTTCTTCATGAGTATTATAGCTGAAAGAGAGGCAGAGGAGGTAGATGAAACACTAAATGTAATATTAAAACAGAGTAGATGAAGAGGGTCGAGGTCCATTATGTTTTAATATCTGAGCATTAATCTTCAGTACTCTTTGGATGAAATAGTGGTCTTCGACAGGCTGAAAATTACTCCAGGTATGTTCTTGATGTACTTTGGCTGTAACACTCTGCAGTACTCTAGTGAATAAAAAAAAAGGCAGATAAATGATTATGAGGTCTGCCATACTGTGTAAAAAATGCTTTGGTAGCATTAGGACTGTTGTCAAGGGGAAATCTTCTCGGGGACATAATGTGGAATAAAGATAGTATGGGTACTGTGTCCTTTCTTAGGAGGAAGCTTCTGTCGATGTGAAACACTGTCAATATTGTTTTATGTGATATAGGCCTCTTTAGTCCTTCTTCTTTAATCGTGAGGTATTCAATCTGGTACATTTTCCCTTTAAAAAATGAATCAAAGCTTAAATTTTTCCATTACGGGCCTTAAACTCTCTGATTACCCACTGATACTCTTTGTCGCTTCATTAATGTCTTTGTCTGCGAAATTTGAGCTTTACTGGCACTGGAGAGGTCTCACAGAATTAAACTTTGTGCTTTAATGAAATATTTTCATTTAGTAACCTTCCCAAGAATTCTTCTGCAATATCAGGCTCTGAAATTGGCCTTCTCTGCGCTCTGTGCCACTATAACAGTGACCGTGAGCAATGGCGGTTCTCATCGCCTATACACCTGCAAAACACACAAATCTGTTAAGAAATCCATGCATGGGGAAAGATGGCTGGGGTCGAATGTTGTGATGATGGCAGCGCAACAAAAGCGAATTCTATGGATGCAATGGAAAGCGGTGGGAACATGCAGTGAAACAGTGAAAATCGAACTGATGAAAGTTGGGCGAAATGAAAAAAAAAAAACTTTAATGTAAAACATTAAAATTTTAATGCTTGGCGGGATGATATAATTTAATGTAAAATACAAGGTTTGGACCTTGGAATGTAATACAAGGGAAATGCAATTGAAAATGCAACGAAAACATATGAAACACACTGAAATGGTGGGACCTGGTCAATGGGTGGAGGGCGATTTGATTAGGACCATTGGATCTCAGGAAGAGATCGACGGTTGCGATGATCCGATGCAATGCATGGGTTGCGCGAAGAAAAACAAAGCTAGGACACGAGATGCAATGAGGGCCGTTGATAGAAGCAGATCAACGGTCGGGATCAGCAGATGATATCTTGGGTGATGAAGTGGGGAAGTGGTTTTGGGATGCAAAACTGTTGGTTTCACGCGGCAGAAGGGCCGAAAGGCTGTTTTCACTTTTTCAACGTGATATGGGTCTTTAGCTGACACGTGGCTCTGGAAAACCGCCCATATCGCGTAATTTTTAGGCAGTTAAACATCGGACGTGAAATATATGCGATATGGATGTAGACTGTTGGATCTGGGCCCGTGAGATCCGACGACGAGAGATGGAGCGCGATCTGAGGAGATGCACGGATAGTAGAGGTGGGGTCGAACGGACGGCGGTTTTATTGTGGGCCGTCTAATCTGAGGATGAACGGCTGAGATTGGCGGAGGAGATACATAGGCGGAGAAAATGGTTAGTGGGCGAACGAAATCTGAGCCGTTAGATCATAAGGGGCGGACGGCTGCGATCTAATCGGAGGGGAGCAATGAAGGTGGCCAACATCCGATGGGTGATGGAGCGATTGGCCTCGGATTGTTAGATCTATGAGAAATGGACGGCTGCAATTGGATCGGAGGAGACCAATCAGGGAATGCATGGCGAAATGAGGGTGAATCCTGGCCGTTGGTTCTTGTGGATTCAACGGCCAGGATTGCGTCGGAGGATCGCAATCGGGAGGGACGGAGGGTGGCACCATTTAAAATTTGCGATTGCGATTGGAGCGAGGATGTGAGGGCCGTCGGATTAAAAGTGAATCGACGGTGGGGGAAGGTCATCGGAGGATTTACCAGGAGTGTGATGGGCGTGATGTGAGCTTTGCGCAGACCGTCAGATCTGTTAAGATCGACGGCAGAGACCGCTCCCGAGGTTCATAGAACAAATACACTATCACATCGGAGTTTTTGTTTGCACACAGGAATGCGCTCCCGACCATCTCTCCGATTGCGATAAGTGCCTTATGCTTTAGCGCTTGGTCTTAGCGCTCAAGCTTATGGAAGGGAAATGATTAGGGGCTGGCCGAAAGGGGCTAGGTCTGCACATGGAAAAATATGGGTTTTTAGCCAAAAATAGAGCTTTTAAGGCTAAAATTAGGCTTTCGGTTAGGGGAAAAAGGGAGTTGCAATCAAAAGAAAGGATTTCACTTGGTTTAAAGGGAAGAATTTGATGGTTTGGGAGACTTAGGAGGGATTTTTGAGGTTAAAGGGGAAATTTTTCAAAAGGGAAAAAAGGCCAAGATGGGGCATTTTGCAAAGATACAAGGGCAGATGAATGCTCTTCAAACACAATTTTTTCACAGACAGTGAGGTTTTTTGGATGGAAACAGCAGTGAAGATATTTTTAAAGGCAATGAACACACGAAGGCTTCAAGGAGGAGATATTTTCTTGGGAAATGTATCTCTTGAAGGCTCATAAAAAAATTTAGCCACCTGTTTTCTTGAAAAATATTTCGTAGGTGGCTAACGGTGGCTCCACATGGGGATGCCTTCTTCTTGAAGGAGTCAAGAATCCAGAAAAAAAATATTTGGAGTAGGCCATATGCCTAATCTTCAAACCATCTTCATTCTTTGATTCAACTGTACATCATGATAGAATTAATTAGTAGAAACATTCCCAAAAATCTACCTACCCCTCCTACAATCCTAACATTTTTTCTTCAAGGTGCATTTGAATTTGCAGACCTTCTTCATCATTAATTTTTCTTTATTGAAAACAGAAAACACACTAATATAATTCTACCCTTATCACTCCATGAGACCAGATTAAATAGTTGCCCTCATACGTTTCTCTACCTAAATCTAATATCTGCTGGGATTAAACTATCCAACAGATTTCTTCTCTACATTCTACAACAGAAATTTTAAAAACAGTCAAACTAAGATTAGACAGTCTATTTTGCTGTGTATCGAAGGCATAAAGAAAGTTGCACGTGGACTGAAACTGCAAAAAATTGGAGACAAAATTATGAAGGCTTGAAATCTGAAACTTTGAAGCATCCTTCTCTTCATTGTGACTCAAGTTTAGAGCTTGTTAGAGTCACTTTCCTTCTTCGTTTCAGCTCCGGTTTTGGGCTCGTTGGAGCTGGTCCCTTTTTCTCCTTTGTTGGTTCAGACTTTGGGCATGTTAGAACCAAATTCCTTTGCTTTCTATGGCTCAGGTTTTGATCATGTTAGAGCCAATCTTTGCACTTCCGAGGTTCAAGTTTTGAGCATGTCTGAACCTCTCTTTCTCTGTTTTTTGAAACATTTTTCTCTTTTCTTGAAAATAAAACACAACAATGGTATTTACAATGAAAATGCATCTGGAAATCGCAAATCAGTAGTAGTAGTGTTTGAGCATCCTGCCATTGACAGGACCCCCAAAAAACTCCGTACCATCTAGCTCTTGAAGAAAAAATGCATTTGGACCCACAGTGGCTTGGATGATGTAAGGACCCTGCCAAAAACTGTCGAATTTGCCATGCTTTCCTTTTTCCTCTCTCCTAGAGTCCCACTTCAGAACTTTATCTCCAATTTTGAAGTCTGAAGCTTTCGTTCTTTTGTCAAATAACCTCTTAATATTTTCCTGAAATTTCAGAGCTCTGTTATAGACCTCTTCTCTTGTTTGCTGGAGATGAATTGTCTGATTTATCCTCCTCACCATACTGTCCTCTTCTGTCTGAATTTCTTGGACTAGTTTAATCACTAGTACCCCAAGGCTGGTTGGAAATATTGCCTCTGTTCCATACGCAAGCTAATATGGTGACATGCCAATGGATTTCTTTGTTGTAAGCATGTTAGCCCACAAAGCATGCACTAATTTGTTATGCCATGACTTTTTTTTCTCTTCCAACAACTTTTTTATAATGGTCACCAAGCTCTTGTTTGATGATTCAGCTAACCCATTACCCTATGGGTAATAATTAGTTGAGTGACTGAGTGCTATTTGGTAGTACATGTGACAAAAATCAACCATTTTCTTGGATCCAAAAGTGGCAGCGTTATCAGTGATTATTTTTCTTGGATAGCCAAATCTAGAGAGGATGTGGTCTTCTAGGAACTTAATGATGACAGAATCTGTGGCATTCCTAGAGGGTATGGCCTCTATCCACTTCGTGAATTAATCTGTGGCTGTAAGGATCCACTTGTGTTGTGCAGAAGAAGCAGGGTGTATTTCCCCTATGAAATCTAGGCCCCACTGTAAAAAGGGACCCTCAACAGTAATGGGTTGTTAGGGTAAAGGGAGGAGCTTTCTATTGCCTTCGAAAATCTGGCATTTATGACAGGAAATTATCATTTTGTGTATGTCATTGAAAAGTGTAGGCCAGTAATAGCCAGCTCTGAGTATTTTGTTAGTAGTGGCTTTCCAGCTTAAGTGGCCTCCACACTCTCCTACATGGAACTCCTGTTTAATTCTCTCTGCTTCAGTTTCGGGCAAACATTTAAGCAATAGACCATTTGCATTTTTCCAGTATAAACATTCATTCAACATGAAATAGTTTCTGGCCTTTAGTTTCAGGAATCTGGCCTTAGTCTTTGATAGATTAGGAGGGGCATTGAGGTTTGTGAGCACATACAGGATATCGGAATACCATGGAGAGTTTTGAAAATTTTCCTCAATAGTTGGATCGGGCAATCTTTCCTACTCATCCAAGGCATCTACCATGTTAATGTCAAGGGTTTGTAAATTTGATTCAGCCATTAGTTGAGCTAAGCCTTGACCTTTGATCAGTTTCGTGGGTTTTATTTCCAGGTCATATTCTAAAATCACAGTGATCCATTTGCCCCTTTTTTCATCCGGATCTTGGGACAAGATGTCTTTAACCACTATGTTTGGCACATAGGCTATGGTGTGAGAATGCAGTATATACACCCTAAAGTCCTTCAAGGCCTTTACCAAGGCATAGGCCTATTTTTCCATTATGTTATATTTTAAGGGTGCATCCCTCAGAGCTTTGTTGAAGAAGGCAATGGGCTGTTCCATTCCCTCTAGATTTTTCTGCAGTAGAACTGCAGCCACTGTATGCTCAGAGGCAAAGGAAAATATCAGGAAATCTTTTTAAAAATATGGGCTAATTAGGACAGGAGCCCAGGTGAGTGCAAGTTTAACTGATTCAAAATATTTTTTAGCCTCTATAGTTCACTTAACTCCTACACCTTTCTTCAGCATGTTAGTCATATTCCTGAGGTGCTCAGCTAAGTTGGGAATAAACCTCCTTAGGAAGTTAATTTTCCCAATAAAGGACTGTAACTCTTTAATGTTTCTCGGGTGTGTGATCTGTAGTATTCCCTCAACCCTCTGTGGGTCTATCTTAATTCCCTTCTCTGATATGATATGGCCGAGAAGCTTCCCTTCCTACAGCCCAAATACAGTCTTTTTGGGATTCAATGATAGACCGAACCTTCTACATTTTTCAAAAACCCTTCTCAGATGTTTTAGGTGCTCCTCATCAGTCTTGGAATAGACTGTTATGTCATCCAGATAGATGACAATGAAGTGCCCTATTTCATTTGAAAAAGCTATGTCCATAGCTCGTTGGAAGGTCGCGCCAGTGTTCATCAGTCCAAAAGGAATTTTTACGTACATAAAAGTGTCCCATGGAGTGGTGAAGGCGATCTTGAGTTGATCTTCTGGGAGTACTAAAACTTGGTTATAACCTGAAAAACCATCTAGCAGGGAGATCCTTTTTGAGCCTACTACCCTCTGAAGAATGTGTTCCATTTTTGGTAAGGGGTAATTATCTTTAAGTGAGGCTCTGTTAAGGTTCCCGAAATCGATGCACAGTCTGATCTCACCTGTTTTCTTTCTCACAGCTACTAGGTTCGAGACCCAATCAGAGAACCTCACATGAACTATTATTCTTGCCTTGTACATCTTTTTTATCTCCTTTTCTACTGCAGGCAATTGTTTTGGGTTAATCATGCAAAGTTTCTGTCCGAAGGGTTTCTGGTTCTCTTTCAAAGGTATTTTGTGCTGTATAATGTTTGTGTCATAGGCCTTTAAGTCCTCGTAGCTCCAGGGAAACACGTTAATGAATTCTTTAAATAAGTCAATGTATTTCTTTCTCATGTCTGCGGGCAAGGACTTAGCCAATTTTATCATCTTAGGCTTGTCTTCAGTTCCTATGTTGCATTACTCAACATCAGAGTCCAAGTGCTCTATGGTGGGTTTTTTCGCTACATCATCGAAATCAAAAATATCTTCTAAAGGTGCCAGACCTCGGGGTATGTTCTTATCCTTTTCCTATAGCACCTCTATTTCCTCTTTATCTGCATTCTTATATTCTTCGGTTGTATTTCCAATATGTTCAGTTAAAGTGTTTATTTCTACATTACATGGTAATTTTTCTTTGTCGGGAGGTTCCTCACTCAGGAAGCTATCATCGGATTTAGAGTCTGAATCAGAGAATTCAAACTCGTTCCTGCCCATCAGGAAATCCTCAATCTGCTTATCGCCCTCAAAGACCTGACAATATTTCTCATTGTCAGGAACTGCAGGTCTATATTTTTTCTGAATTATGATTTGTTTGTCACTAGGAGGCTCATGATATGAACTAGCTATGCAAGCTAATATGTTTGCAATTGCGTTCTGACTCCTAGGAAAAAACACCAGCTTATATTCCACAAAGGCTTTCAATAAATCCATAACATCATTCCTATACGCTCTCAACCTGGGGTGTTTTGCTGTGTATTCTCCATTCACTTGTTTGATGATTAACTCAAAGTCTCCATGTACAGCTATCCTTCGGGCTCCTAGTTTTCTCAACAGGTTTAAACCGAGGATGAGAGCCTCATACTCCACGATATTGTTTGTACACTTGAAGTTCAGATTAAAAGCATGACTCTCCGTGTAGTCACTCTTAGTGTTATGAGACCACACCCCCTCTCCTGCAGTCTTCCTAGTGAAAGACCCATCAAAATTAATTTCCCATAAAGGTTCATTCTCGGGTTTATCATCAGTTTCTTTCCTAGTGTTGGTTTCATTGTTATGCTGCAATGGGGGGTCTGTTTCGTGGTGTGGAGGGTTTCGTTCTTCATGCTATGTGTGGGTTTTAGAGAGAAGGCTAGCTAGCTATTTGCATTCTGTTTCTTTCTCACTCTAAGTTTCAGATTCAGTGCCCTGTCTAGAGGATTGTTCTTAATTTTCTTCCAAGTCCAGGGTGGCCATTATGTTAAAATCTCTGAGCATTGTCTCATGGTTTGTATCTCTGTTTTCTAGTTCTGGATCTTCTATAGATTCATTGTTGCAGAGGATAAAGGAGTCCAGATTTGTGTGTACAGAATACAGAGGCGAATTTTCCGGCTTTTCAGGGCTGCTGACCAAGAATTTCATTTGTGTCTCTCTATACAGTCTCCTAATTTGGCTAAAGACAGGGATTGTGGCATATGCCCCATCCATCTGAATTGTACCTTGCAGCTTGGCTCCCCATGACCTTGATAGTAACATGCCATACTTAGGTGGCGCATCTGCCACTACAACATCCATAACCATACATTTGGCTGGAATCTGGGTCAAGTTCACACACAGGTCTTTGATCAAGCCAAGACACTTTACCCTGCTGGAGTCAAATGAATATAGGTCTTTATAGGGATGGGTTATTTCTAGGCCTAACCTCTCCATAACTACCTTGGGCATTAGGTTGTGTGAGGCCCCACAGTCATGCATTGCGTTGTGAAGGATCTTGTCATGAATATTGAGACTGATATAAAAAGGAGGTACTACCCCTTCCTGAAACTTCCCTTCTATCTTTGGACCAAACAGAAGGGCTAGTTGATCATCACTCAGGTTGACAGTATCACTATTTTCACCTAGATTTAGAGCTTTCAAAATTTGGCCTTTATATACATCCTGAGTGGCCAGGTCAAAGAGTGGAACACAGATTTTAATTTTTGCAATCTCACTCTCCAAATTGAAGGTGGATTGACTCTTCGTGATACTCAACTCTGTTTTGTTAGCCACTATCTTAGTGGCAGAATCGATGTGTTGATTTTCACTATGTATAGTGTTAGGAATTGTTTTATCAGGAGCACTAACTGTAGTGCTAGTGCTAGTAGTTGGTTGCCTTTGTTTTTCGGTATTTTGGTTGTTCTTTTCATTGTTCTTCCCAGAACTTTCAGCTGCTGATTTGCTACTTTCAGCATTTACTTTAGAAGTTTTCTCAGGCCTTTTCTTAATAGTAATCTCAGAAGCTTTTGGTTTGGAGTTGTCTAAGTTCTTTTTGCTTCTAAGTTCATACCGTTCTCTGACCTGCATGATAGCATTTTAAAACCCGAGCCTGTAATCCTTAGATTCTAATCTTCCCTCATCCTAATATGAGGGTGAGGGTTGATCTTCCTTTGTGGAACAGTTGTGGATTGAGTTTTCAATTTCAAACATATTTATTGTGTTTCCCTCAGACTCTTCAATTACCCCCTCATCCTCATCAAGAAATTTCTCTTGAAATGGGGGTATAACTTGTTGGTCCGAGTCTCTTTGTCTGTTGGGAGTAGTATTGTTTCTCCTAAAGTTCTGGTTCTGGTTATGATTTTGGTTTTTGTTCTGATTACCAACTGTGACAACCATTTTTTCCATCATTTGCTGTAGCTTTTCCAAATTTTTGGCTAGATGGTCATACTTGGGGTCAGATGTGGAAGCTACAGCGTCATCCCTATATGTTACCCTTTTCTCAGCCCTCATTCTGGCTTTCTTCTCAATCAAGTTAGCCTCAACACTCACTGCTCCCCTTTGCATATCTTCCAACGTGTTGTAATATCTCTCCCTAAACTGGTAGGCCATATCAGCATCAAAACCTTCAGGGTATTTCACTAAGGCCATACCTTGGGGAGGTTTCATATGTGGAGGAAGAGAGTTGT